>PVHY01009206.1:0-57584 GCA_004024945.1 Uropsilus gracilis | reverse complement strand
ATTTATTCCTTATGGGGTAAATATTACCCAAAAGAAAAAAAAAAAGGTGGGGAGAAGACTTCAGCTAATTCATCATATATTCTTTAGTTAATTCTAATTCTGAGACTCTTTGTTTCCTTACAGTTTATCTAAAGACTTCCCCAATAACAAAACACTAAGCTGCAATTACTTGTGAAGCTGTGTCAGTCCTTTGAAGCAGGGTTACCATACCTAGCTGACATGCCCTTATTGTTGCTTTCCACATGTCCAATAAAACATTGACAATTAACATGCCACAGGCTATTTTTTAGATACCAAAGTCCCTGTCCATTCTTTCATTTTACAAAATTTCCCACAAATCATCAAAAATATTTCTCTAGATGTCACTATTTAAGTTTCATTTTTGAAATAAGAAAAAAAATATCAATTCAGTGTTCAATGGCAAATTATGTGACAGAGCTTTTTTGAGCTTTCACATTCATTTATTCAAAAATATATTCTCTAGCATCCAGCTTTATTATAGATCATGATAAACTTAGATGCTAATCCAGTTTCTAATATTTAATGCTTGCTCACTTCACTGAGGTCTGTAGTGTGAAGTCATTGAAAACAAGTTGCATTTGTGGTTCTTCATCCTAAGTTGAGTTAGATAAAAGATAAAGTCGCTATTATATATTTCTCTTGGAACTCAAATAATCGCTGATTCTGCCTGGAGAGGTGTTCTTTGAGGTCATCACACCCCTGAGGTCATGAGACTCTACTGTCTTTCTGGGAACTCATTGTGCTCACAAAATTATAGGTTCTGAAATTGTCTAAGAAAAATGAAGGTCAATACAGAAAACAGAAAAGAAGAAACACTTCTTGACTTTTCAAATATTCTCTATGAGATAGGGTAAAAACAATCTGTTTCTCAAGCTCAAAAAGTCCAAATGTCTTGGTTGACTCAAATAGATAAAGACCATAGATAAAGCAAAATTGTCTACTTTCATTCTAGTTCTTATATTTTCTGTCCATTAATAGTAATAATAATAAAACAATGTGTAATCTAGGCATTTAGTTACAAAAATTCTTCAAGTGCGCAACATTTTGTTTTCTAGAAACCACTGCCATTACAACAGACAGGCTTTTTGGGGTCATCTTAATCTGTGAGGAGAGAGGATATATATACTGTCAACATTGTCCCAGTTTTAAACATACATCAGTTTACCAGTGACATTTTTTAAGAGACAGAACAATGTGCTGAGTGACTGTAGTTCAGGTTTCATGTTGAATCCCACTTCAGGCATGTACCATAGTCTATTTCACATGTGCATTGACCAGGCACTCACCGAAGAGCGCTGGGAATTTAATTTTTTTGAAATAACTGAATAGGTAATCAAGATAACAGTATTTTTAGTATTAAAATTTGTATCATCTATAACTAGAGTCTCTGAAAGAAGCAAAAATGACTTATTAATCAAATGGAAAAAATTAATTTCAATATTAATTAGGCCAATTTAAGATAATTAAAAGGATAATATCTATGGTCACATGCTATTGATAAGTTGTCAAATCAAGAAGAAAATTTCACAGATATCTAAGTAGAAAAACTTAGATAAAACATTTAAAACATTTAAAATGCATTTCAATAGAAAAAAAATCACTATTTGAAGATTTACCTCACTTTTTTGGAGCATAATAAAGAAGAGCTTCCTTATACCATTCTGAGGGACAAGAGTGATGTCTTGAAATAGCTAATTAAAAATGTTTACAGCATTCTATTAAAAGTCTTCATTTTTAACAAGCTGAGGTCTCAGATACAATATAGGTACAGCAGTCTTTCTTGGAAAATTGCTTATTGAAGAAACCATTTTTAAACCTATTTTACGAATTGGCAGAATATGTTAGATTCACACAAATTTTAAAATAGGCATTTAATTAGAGTATTTAGAAAGATAGCAACATTATAACCTGTGGAAAGATGAAAGGAAAATAAAATTAAATATGTCATAAAACAAAATCTAAAAAAGTGTGAAAAATATGTAAAGAATAAAAATAGGTGAACAATTCAGAGATTATTTCTTTAATACTCAACCATTCTCATTTACAAATCCTATGCAGAATTTAAGTATGTGACTGACCTCACTAGTCTTAGTATTGACTTGAGCTAGATATGTGCATTGACTATAGTAGGGTATTTAATGGAAACATTCCAACAGAAACAACTATAGTTGTCATGCTGGTAAGACATATGAACTCATAACAGTTACACACTTGTGCCTTTGCTGTATATACTCTCAATTGTAGCTTTACAAGTCCTTTGCTTACAAAACCCCAGTATTTATTAAGTTTCAATAACTGCCAAAATATCTGAAACAAAATCCAAATAAATCATTTGGGAAATACATTTTCAAAGTACTTTTGGTTTGTATGCATATATCAAGTCATCTAGACCTCTCTTAAGGAGGATTTATTTTCTTTGCCTATTTATTTTTTATTCATTCGTCCGTTCATTCGTTCGTTCATTCATTCATTCATTCATTCATTCATTCATTCATTCATTCATTCATTCATTCATTCATTCATTCATTCATTCATTCATTCGAGGCTAGGTCTGGCTATTTTTACCCGTGGAACTGGGAACTGCAGGCTCACATTGCCTGGGGTACCATGGACTCAAGCAATTCCCAGCTTCAGCTTCCCAGATAGCTGGGATTACAGGCGTGCGCCACCACGCTCAGCTATTTTTTTTGGAACTAGATCTTGCTACGAGCCCCAGGCGGGACTCAAACCGTGATCCCTAGCCCCCACCGCTTCATAGGCTGAAGCTTACAGGCACGAGCCACCGTGCCCAGCAGGATTTATTTTCTGCTCATCTGGTCACCAGGCATAAATATTTAGCAATATTTGTTTGACACTAGAACAATTTAGACTAATTTATGGTTATGGTTTTTACCAAAAACTAATAATTATGGTTTACATCTATTTCCCTGCTATCACTCTGGTCATAGATTTTTTTTTTTTTTAAGGAAACTGGAGTGATGACTAGTTACATAAACTACAATAATAACGGTGGGTTTGGTAGATAATTGCTTTGTATTTCCAGTTTTTTAACATTTTGTTTGATTATGTAATAGATGCTTATATAGTGGCCCAAGTTCACACTTTAATAAATGGCTTGATAAATGGCTTAATTTAAAAGACTAATTTAAAAGTAGTTATACTGTCCACCTGTTACCTTAACTTATCCTTTGCAGGGAAAACATAATTAAGACAGCAGAGAAGTACTCAGTTCCAACGTGGATTTGAATGGAAGCATTCTAGAACTGCTAAGTTTTCTGTTCTTGGTGGTTGTGGGAATAAATCCAGATTTCCTTTCTGCAATATTATCGTATCAGGCATCTAGGATGACACTAGTGCTGCAGTGTCTAAGAATATGAAGCCTCTAAAGTGCAATTGGCAGATACAGTTGGAGAATGTGAGGAGTTACAGACAAGATGTGTGCCTGCAATAAAAGTGAGGTTGACTAAGAATTCCTACTACAGAACTTAAAGAAAGTTCCCTGGTGATGCCTATTGCAATGGTATTGTCATTTTACCTATTGTGTAAACCTAAAACTACCTTAAGATAATTGTTTGGATATTAAACTATAATTCTTTCAAGCCCAAATGAACTAAAATTCAACCACACTTAACTGAAATAATAAAATTATTCCTTTTTACCCTAAATATGCATTTTGGTTCATAATTTTACTTTGTGGTTTTTAAAATTTAAAGTGACAGTTTATGTGTTTTTCATAGTGCTATTTACATCACTCTTTAAAATTTGATTTTTTATTAACTGACATGACTATTGTAATTTCATTTATTTCATTTTAGTTTTCAAATTTTCTTTTACACGTATACAAAATGAAATCATAATAGCTAAGTTTTCATTTCTTTTGTTAGAAGGAAAAGAAAATCATTTAAATGTGTCAATATTCTGTTTTCCTTAGTAAATATTTCTAGAGTATCAGATAAAATAATTAAATTGAATAATGATTTTATTTTTCTAAATAATTTAGATGATCTAAATAAAGTTTAGAATGTTTATTCTGTAGTATTTGAAACATCTGACATCTTTTGAAAGTTTCTATAAAATCAGGTAAGAAGTTTACGTTGAATCCAATCACGAACTTTTGTGCTAATAACATTTGATAGCATAAACTATCATCTTAACAATTCTTTGTCTAATTAAGAAAAATGTGGAACAAAAATGCAATTGTAAATGGCTATAATATATACACTATAAATAATTTGCTACAAATTGTGAATTTCTTGCATTTGAAACAGAAACCAATTCATAGACTTGTCTCCAGATGGGCAGTTGACATCTGAAATATCCTAACTAGAGCTTATATTAAAAAAGAAAGCAGAATTTCATATTCTAATGAATGAATTTCTAATATATGAAAATATGTTACTTACAGTAGACAGTATGCATTTGTTTCAAGAGTGAAAGAGGAGAAAAGCAACACACTTTTTAAAAAAAATTGCTGGAGTCTCAAAACTATTAATAGAACAACAATAGAATTAATAGAACAAATACATAATATTCTGGTAAGTATACAGATAATCTGTACAACACACCATGTACACTATCAGCTAACTTGACTCAATTTATCTTTATAGAACATTCTACCTAACCAAGCAAAATGCACATTTTTCAAGTGCAAACAAAATATTGATAACTACAGGAATTATTCACTCACTATTTTAAAAAATGGAAATCACTGAAAATATGTTTTTTCTGATTATAATAGAACTATATCTATTATGTATATTAGCTATACATAGTATAATAGAAACCAAATTGACAGCATACTGTATAGATTGCAAGTACTGGAGGACACTAGTAAGGAGTTTGTCAGTGTGATGAGATCACCTGTGGTGGTCAGTTAGCACTTACGGAAGTTAGGTTTCTGCTTTCTCACTGAGTCTCTGAAATAAGAACACTATCCTTTTTGATGCTTAAATTCAAAGAAATGTTTTTCTATTTCCTGAAACATTTCTTGATTGTAAAACTACATGCAGCAGGGAGAAGAATTATATCTCCAAAGGCAGAGTGAGTTTGCAATTTCAAGTGTTTTAAAGTAAATGTACTAAATAAAAGAAGAGCAAAGGCAAAAAATTAGGAAGAAGCCTGCCTAAAATTTAGCTAAATAGAAGGGAATAATAAACTCTCTTGGTCACTTACAGACATGCAAATTGGAAAAAGTAAAGTACTGCTGTTTACAAAAAGAAGCCTCACTGTTAGGGTGTAGATTTGTCAATAAGCAATTTCAAAACCATATGTTGTTGGGACTTTGAGAGAGAACCAATGTGTGGCTGGAGAAACAAAGGCAGATGTTGCAAATTATCACTCTGGGGATCAAGACAAACAGAGAGGAAAAGAAGGTGACACTGTCTGTGATGCGGATTGCTCCATTGTGAAGAAAGATCCTCCCAACCTCCACCGGATGGCTGTGTCCTGAAGGGTGACTGTCAGCTGGAACATTTCATTGGGGAAGAACCAATATGATGTGACAATTATATTAGCATATAAAGGCAAATGAGCTTGATCTAATTTTGGAAAATTTCGCAAGTATTATTTTAGATGCTAAGGCTAATAATTTACTGTAATAATTACCATATGTTCTATTTGCAACTGAGTCTAAAAGTGATATTTATTCTAAATGATCTATTTTGTTTTTTAAGAGAATATATTTTTTCTCTTCATTAATCCATTATACTAACGGCACTCTTTTATTCCTATGTTGCTGTACGTATGATGTAAGAGAAAATTGTAATCAGAACAAATTTAATGAGAAAAGTGACTAAAGGAATTAATTGAAAAATAGATGACTCATCATGATGAAATTATATTTGGTATGAGGCCCACAATGCTTAGCAGTTTTATTTTATTGCTCTCTTTGTTTCTATATAGATTCATATATTAGTTGCAGCTTATAAACAAAAAGTTTGCTGCCATCATTGCTTTGTGACCTATGTACTAATGTGGCAAGTACATGGGTTTTATCGTGATGCTAGGAGGGTCCTCAGAAACCAATCTAATTAAAAAAAAAAAAGAAATAGATTTACTTTAAAGAAATTATGGTATATATATATACGTATATATGCTATTTAAATAATTTCCTTCAATAATCAAAAGTGTATAAATATGACTTTTGAAGTTACTGGAAATCAAATTAAAACTATATATTTGAAAAACTCATACTTGCTGATAACACATCCTAGAACTTATTTATTTAATTAGGGAAAATAAAGATGCATTGTAATTTTTAGGATATTTTTTGTGTTTATCCCATAATCAGGGCTGTCCTATGGTCAGCTCTTTCATAATATGCAAGAAAAGTCACTGTGAGGATATCACAAGTGTTAATTTCAAATAAGAAACTTTTTGTTTTATTTGATAATATGAAGTCTAAACTTCATTGCATTAAACATCTAAATGCTAGTTTTTAGTGGTAACTCTTTTATAAATTTATGTGCAAGTTTTATAGACAATCCAAGTATTCCCTTTTCAATTCTTAACATTTCTTTTCTCGCTTTTACTTGATTTATCATGCTACAACACAGTTTTATAACATATCCATTCTAAATAACTCACATTATGACATTTTATGGTAGTAACCACTAGTGCAATTTCTTATACCCTTCTTATTTGTTTAGTTTTTTAATTGCTATGGTTATTTTCATATTGTCTCCTTAGTCAGTACTTTAGCTATTTCCCTGATGCAATGCTGATTAGCCTTACCCCAATGAGTGTTGTTGTAGACTCCCAATGGATGTCTATAAACAGCAAAACTTAGTTCAGCATTCAATTCCAAATAATTGTTAATTTCTTCCTTAATTCTAGACATTACCAAGGGGCCATTTAAAATATAATTATTAAATTTCTATGGTTAGAATAATCATTTCAACTCCATAAATATGTGAATCCCAAAATTGAATTACTTTATAATCTTTATATCTCAAAATGTGCTAATTGAAGCTATCAACATATTGATGGTATGTTATTAAACATTTTCATTTAATAACCTACAGCAATTTATAGAAGTTAAACCTACAGTGGTGAAAGTAATTTCAGGTTTCTTAGAACCTTACAAAACTGGAATCTAAGAAATGTAGTAAAAAAGCTAATAATTCAGACAAGCAGGATCAGCAAGCTAAAGAGAAGTGTATTTCCCATGATATCTAACTTAAGTTTGCTATCTTTATTTTCAAATCCTAGTTGAAAAAAGTGCATTAACTTTAAAGGGAAAAAGTCATTTTCATTATGAAGGATTGGTAAAACCATGAAAATTAGTTCAAAATAAACAAAATGCCTAGTTTGACACAAATTGCACTCATAAATAAGTCTATAGTCCTATGAAACTTACGCAACTATAAACAAATTATAGTTCTTCATAAGATGAAAATCTTTTACCCTAGCTTGAATCATACATATAAAAGGTGGAACATGTACCAGGTAGCTCCAAATGTTAGTGTAAGGAATATTCCATAAGAAGTATTTTACTTTTGAAAAAGGAGAATTCTAACAAAATAAAAATATATGTCAGACATTGGGCTAAGGATTAAGGATAGTGTTAAAAAAATATCAAGTTGTATACATCTTATAGTGAATCAGAAAATGGTTCACTAATAAAACATTTGAAATACATACTAAAGTAAAATAATATATTCTATTGACTATTTCTTATAGATTGACTAGGTGTAACTATACAAATGAAACATAAAAATGTATTTCAAAATAAAGAGTATTACATGTATCTGTAAATATATGGAAGTTCTCAACTATATATAAACTGTTATGACAAAATATTCTAATAGTAAAATGTTACAAAAATTGACATACAAATAATTTATGTTGAAATAATATCAATAACTATTTTTCTAAATTATCTGTTTTTATAAATATTTAAGTTCTATGTTTTTGAAAATGTAATTTCCCTTTTAAAACATTTCAATATTTATTGAATCAGAGAAGTATTGAGTGTATACAGTTAAAATGACTATACAATATTCTCATTTCCAAAGATGTCTAACTCTAGCCTTCATTCATTTTGAGTTAAAATACTGAACAAAGTATTTCTCCAAAATGCTTTCTTTTATACAAGCAAATATCAGATTCATTATGGTTTCTTGGGAGATCAAGTAATTTCTTATGGAGACAATCTTACTGATTTATATTGTGAAGGGCAGTGAATACATTTCCTTCGAAAATGAGAATGGATATTGCTGCACAAATCATACTTCTTTATAAAATCATATGTGTATATAGAATAGATAGGTAACTACTATTTGTATGTTTCTATGTATTTATTATGTTATTATATTATAACAATTATCATAAAACAACCAATTTTGTTCAAAACTCAATGTAAATATTCTACTCACTTTATACATTCAATTATCAGTCACATTCTACAATGATAACGACAACTCTTCCTGGGATATTCTATTTTAAATTGTTAGTGCTTGTATTATCTTTATCAATATATAGATTCAATATATACCTGATGCCATTCTTGATCAAAACTAAACAAAATTAATTAAATTTATTTGTAACTCCATAGCACCCCAAAGAGCAATGCACTTCTGAAAAATGCTACAAGCCAAAGATGACTCTAACCCACCATCTGACATCATTGAGTAGAGTATGCTGTAAGTGCCTGTTTAGTCTATTTATTATAGCTCCTGATTTAAGACTGCTGTTTCCTTAATTGTTCTCTGTCTCATTGATCCCTTCATGGTTGAATCCTCTAGTATTATTCTGTTGTCATATAAACAGATTTTTATCTGTTTTATTTAAAGTCATGGAAATGGCAATAGTTTTTTACCATTTAAAGTGATATTCACTAAAGTGTGGAAGAACTAACCATATTTAAACTACTTTTGATGTAATGTTAGTTAATCACATGGTGATTTCAAGGTGTATGCTCACCTTTTTCAGATATTGTTACCACAAGACAGCCACTACCAAAGCACCTATATTCCTCCACCAAATTCCATTGTGCTTTCTTCCCAATTCATGTCCCCCCCACTCCGTCTGCTAGTCACAGTTCTATAGTCAGATTTGTAGGGTTTGTCAATGTTCTGACTGCATCTTCCCTTTATGAATGCTGTGGATATTTCCTTTTACATATTTCATTTGGCATTATAATCTGTAATACATACTGAAAAACTTAAGTAACTTTTAAAATGTATTCTTTATTAATTTATAAATATATTAATTTCCAAATATCACTTAATATCATTAAGTACTATATTAAATCATCTGCCTAAGTTAGACAATAAATTTTATTTTAAATTAAACCATATCTACTGAACAGATAATAGAAAAGAGATATGCAAAATATAAAGCCAAATTGTGAAGTACACCAGAAATTCTGAGAAATAATCACACATCTTCTAACAGTATCAGAAATGGAAATATGGAAATCTGAGTTTCTGTTTTGAAACTCATTAGACTGCTAGGTAATAGAGATTTGACTTAGGAACTGACTCAGAGGTATAATTTCATAGGAAACACAAATATTGGAATCACAAAAAGGCTTCAGTAGAAATCAAATTGAATACATACAAGGAGCCATAAAGAAACTTGCTTCTTTCCACTGTAATTTATTGGAGAATAAAATTACTCTTGGGAATTCATAATCACCAACAAAATATTGTGCTTTTGCTGTCCAAACCCATACTGTGTGGTCCACAAAGTTTCAAAAAGATCCAAACGTGGTGAATTTAATTTAATGTACTCTCATATTGGTCATGCCTAAGGCAAATGACTGCAGCAAAAGGGAATAATCTCATGAGGAAAGCAACTTCAATTGGAGATCTCAAAGAGATATAAAGTTTGATGGAGCATAGAGCATGCATAGTCAAATATTGCTTAGCACAAGAATATACCACATTATGTATAAGTAAAAAGCTCTAAGAATATAGATATTAAATCATAAAGACATTATTCAATTCAAATTTAAAACAAACTTATATATGTACTTAACGTAATAATGCTACAGGCAAGAATATGAGCAGGACACAGAGAATGATGTTAGAGAATCAAGGAGGTGTCAGCAATAACCTACTCTACAACTTAAAAAATCTAAGTTTTCTATTGAACTAAACAAAAAGTCATAGTATAATTCAGGATCATAAAAGCCTTGTAAGAAAATGTATTGATAAATTTACTTATAAGTTTAAAACACTGAAAATTATAAATATCCATGTCACTAGAGAAAAAAAGAAACAATTTGAAACACTAATCCATAAAGGAATATACTAAAATGTATGTGAGTAAGATTTCTGAAAAATTATTTGATTGCTCAGAAAAAAATAATGATTTGCAGCCTAATTTATATTTTAAGTTAATCTAAATATATCTTTTAAAGAATCTACAGGTACTGAGGTAAACTATGTTTATGCATATAAATGTGATGGAAAAGGATGTGAAAAACAACAGAATTTTCAATACATAGCTTTATCCCAAAAAGAAGTAAAAATGACTAGCTGTAAGTTTAAAAAACAGGAACAAAGTTATAACTGTATATTAATACATCGGTCTGGGTCCCATCAGAATATAAAAGCACATAGCATGTTAAACAGGAGTAGATTAATGTGAAGCATTGTTATCATAATCACACTGTAAAAAACTAACTTTAAATATCAATTTGCACTGTAAAAATAACTTTAAATATATTTAGAAGTTATTGACCCTCATAAATGAGTATTTAAAAATATGAAAAATTCTATTTAGAAATGTAAGGCTGAGGGGGAATATCCAAGGAAGGATAAATGAAGTGCTCTAGCTCCTGCTGAAGAAGGTTAACAATAACCTTCAGTCACTGGATAACAGAGAAGTTTGCTGCCTGATGGAGGCCAAAGTCCAACTGGAATTTCTGGATGAGCAGTAGGCAAAACTGTCATGTCAGTTCATAAGTGTCAGAGTGACAGAACTTTCTGGAAAGTGGAGGTGAAGCGAGACAGTGGTAGCAGCTGACAGGCTGTACCATACTCTGGTTTCCACATTCAGAGAGCTAAGAACTCTTCGGACAGATATTTCACTGACAAGTTACAGAGAGACTGTAGCCTGGCTTCTGTTTGGGACAGTCTCCATGGTACTTCATGTGCCCACACCACTGATCAGGCCGGAATTCCAAACATGGTACTTCATGTGCCCACACCACTGATCAGGCCGGAATTCCAAAAAGGAGGAACACACTTCAGGCAATGTTCCTAAAGTGCCCTCTTCTGAAAATGCTGATTAATGCTGATTAATGCTGAATGATAAGTTAAAGGGTTCCATTGTTTATTCTATAGCTTGTAGTGAAGAGTGCAGTTGAAAACTAAAAGTTAATAATTGAGTAACAGGCAGATTTCACTCATCAGACTATGATATATTTTCATGATCATTTGCAATTCCATACAATGGCTAAACCACTCTATACTACCTAAAAGTGCATGTTTATTTTTCTAAAAGGTGAAAATGTTTTTCTCTGTGCTAAATGAGCTATGCAGCCTAACAGTCATTAGATTTGCGATGGATTGTGCTGAAAACACCTTAGAATCTGTCACTGCCTCACTGAATGTTCTGTTACCTAAAAACTAGATGTTAAAATTACCCTCCAAGGACATCTATATAAAATCAACAAAGAGATAGAAGCTGATGAAAAGATAAATAAGAAAAAGTGGCTCTTTCATATGACCACAGGTGAAATAAGCATAGAGGAAATATGCACAGTTGCTTATGGCAGTCATTTCTACAACTGATTATCAGGTTATAGTGGGTAACAATAGCTTCATCGATGCTCAGCATTCTTTACTGGTGGAGAGACCAAAGCTTTAATTAATGCAATGTCTGAGTCCTCCATAATATTGCTGGTTTTTAATTGTTGTAGTTTTGCAGCTATTTTTATTATTGTGAATGTGAGTAATAAGAGGCATCCAGAAAATTCCCTGATTTTCAATCACAGGAAGACCTTGATGTTATTACTCAGTTATCAGGGTCAATCACAGGTTGTAAACTTTTTCCTTTCTACGCTGACTCTCTCTTTTCCTCTCTCCTTTACTCCCTCCTTCCCTCCTTTCTTTCCCTCCTTTCTTTCCCTTTTTCTACTTGTTAATTTATTGGCAAAATAGGTAGAACTATTTCCTTTTAATCTAATAGAACTCTTAGAATCACCTCCCAAAATCGAAAGCTCTAAGTGGTTGAAATAAAACATCCTGCTGATATTAGATATATTAGTGAGAAGAGTTATTTCTACTTCCTCCCTTGATGCTAAAACTCATGTTTTAGATATAGGAAAACAGAACCAATGGCCTTTGACTGAAAGAATACGGTATGTCCCATAAAGCAGAACATAACTATTGGAATGCTGTTTCCTAATTGGTCCCATTGTTTTTAATAGTCACCCTAGTTTGTTGTTTGTTTGTTTGTTTTCTTATTTTTTTATTGACCTCTTTAGGATGATATTATAATTGGTAAGACTCTTACACAGGAGTTCAGTGTTATATTCTGTTGGTATAAAATCAGTTCCATGTTCAAGTACAGTGCTATACAGTGTCAAGATAGTAAATCTAGCATTTTTGAAACAAAAAGTGATAATACTAGTAGAGAGACTATGGCTAAGGAAAGTAATTCATATTTATTTTATGAAAGCAAATCCATCTGCTTAAATGGCAAATGCTGCTTCTTTCATGATGGAGGGATTAATGTGATCACAGAGAATGGTGACATGTGTAGGACTCAGCATTACTGAGCCAGTTAGGCACTTGGCAGGAGTCAGCTTAGATTTGGTGAGGGGTATCCCAGGTAACTGAAGCAAGCAATGTTCTTGCTATTGAGAGGAATTCCCTTTAGAGTTGCCCTGAAAGTCTATGCTGAATGAAACACTAATGCTACAACTGTCCACTCCCAGGTCTTATTTGTATCCTTATAATAGGTAAAGCATAGCCAATTTTGTTAACTCTCAGCTTTTCATAAGGAGCACCCCAGGAATCCATGGAGTTTAAGGAAATGTAGCAAAGTTGGTGTTGAAGTATCTAGGCAATCCATTCATAAAACAAACTTGTACCTTCTACATCTGTCCAAACTTTTTCTCTTAAATGCTGTTGTTGACCAAGTGTTGATGTGTATACCATAGTATGTGGTTAGTTAGTCTAGCTAATATCAAGTTCTTTGGGGGAATTTCAAGCCACATGACTGGTGACCTGATGATGTATGCTCATAGTCTTTGGTTGCTACCAAGACTTAGTTGCAAACCAGAACATTTTACACAGAAGTAGATTAATTTTGTGCATAAAAAGGCATAGATGCCTACAAAGTCCTAAAAAATGTCCTATATATTTGTATTGTAAGTCCCCTGTATTTACATGCAGAAGATCCTTATATGCCAGATGCATTTCAAGCAGCATTCATTCTGTTGGATAGACCCTAAGAACTGAGTGGTAGCAGCCTGTTCTGCAACCTGAACATGTTTCTTACATTAAAGTCTACTCACAAATATAGCCCAATTGATGGCTCTACAAAGGTTGAAGTAACAATCAAATAAGGTATATATTTCCTTCAAAATCATAAAAGCCCCAGCAGGTGGTATGCCCCTTTCTTCATGTTGCGTGGTATCAGATATAGCAACTTGTTTTTCATACGAGGGAAACTATACCAACATGCTTTAGACAACCACAGCTTCAGCTAATTAATTGAGGTTGTGCTAAAAGGAATTTTTGAAAGGGTTTTTTATTCTTGCAATCACCTATGACTTACTAAACCTTTTAAAGCACTTACTGTGTTCTGCTCATCAGAAACTATATGCCATCAATTTATTGGGCCAGTGTGATGATTTGTGAAATGTCAAAACAATCAAGATTGCAGTTGAAAATATTATGACATGGAGTAAGAAAAGTAATGTAGTCCTGGGGCAAGACTGCGATATTTTACTGCTGGCCCTGGCAGGTAAAAGTGAACAGCTTCTGGTGCTCCGTACAAATTGGTATAGAGTAAAGGCATCAGCCAGGTCAATGGCTGCATACCAAGTACCAGCAGCCCTGATGATTGTTTCCACTAAAAGCATTATTTCTAGGGCAGTAGCTGTAATTGGAGTCATCACCTTATTACTTTACAATAGTTCACAGTTATTCTCCAAGATCCGTCTACCTTCTGCACAGGCCAAACTGGCAAATTAAATGAGAATGGTAATCATTAAAACCATTCCTACATTATTTCAATTATTTGATGGTGGCATTAATGTCAGAAATTACCCTGAATGTATATCACTACAGTTTATTATCTAGAAAAAATGGGAAGGTGGTTGGAACTTCCATTTATCTTTAGTGACTTAATTCCATTGGTCAGAGAGAGTCTGATTGAATACTGCCTATTTCAAAATGTTTTAATTTTAATTTTACATCCAGAAACTGAGGAAGTAACCACAAATAGATACATAGGGCAACTGGGCGAGCTTAATATGGTTTGGATTTGAATTTTTCTACCATATGACCAACACAAAATCTCCAGTTTCAGTCATGATAATTTATGTCAACAGGGAGATTCTTATTTGGGTTCTAGTGTCCAGGTATCCCTGAAAGATCTGGGTATGACTTTCCCCCTTATAAAGACCAACCTTAATTAATAATCAAGGGTTCCTGTGGGAAGACCTATAAGAATATTTATAGAGTGCACCTCGAATAATAACACAAGGTCTCTTCTAAAAAGAATTCAGCATTCTGTTAAATCATGGGTTATTCATTTTTCTTTAAAGACTTGAGTCAGGTTTCTTGCTTCCACAATTAGAACTTTTCCTATTACTTATACAAACAGATTGTCTCTGTTTAATTCTTAGAGATCTCATGATATATGAGCCAGCAGCAAAGATTTTTATACACCAAAATATTATAGCTGCTATAACATCTAGTTTGTATTTCATGGCTAACTTAAACATCATGTGTTTGAAAACAGAGATGCCAGAGTATATGCTAACCTGGGACCTCATTATTCCCTTAAGTTAGACAACAATCTCCATGGCAGTATCCAGAATAATTGTATTTAGCCTGTAGCAGTGATGATTACAGAGTCATTCAGTGATACAGACTGATGTATTCCCTCACTGATGCATTTCTGAATGCTTTAAGAAGAAATGTATCTTATGGATCTTTTTTCATGGAAAACAATTGAGGATGGGTAGATATTTAAACACCATTTAGTCTTCTTTAGTCCAGCTTTATTATCTGCCAATGTTTTGGAATGCTAATCTTTTATATTTATGTCAACACTAGCTAATTTCTAGCATTTCAACCTTATATAGACATGTTACAATTAGTAGTATAAGTAAGTACTTTGATTCACTGCAGCTGTTATCAGCTAAACTATTAATCTGCATTCTTTAAAAATTACACAAACATCAATTAACTGATTTAAGCTAATTTTAAACTTCCTTGTTGTATTCTTAAATTCCCTCACAGCATATTTTCCCAACTGTTGGTGTTACATATTATCTACTATTTGTTACTTTTGTGTAAGTTATCTATTTGTCATAGTGTAAATATGACCCTTGAAGTATGCTAATTTTGACCTTATTTTAGTATCAATAGAAGATCGCTGTTAGGAATTCTCAGAAGTTGAACATTCACTTTCATGATATAGTCTCTGATGGAGAATACGATAATGTTACATCTGAGAAAGGCTAACTACCCAGATAGTAAATGATAAAATATTTTTACTGGTAGTAGAGATTCAGAAATACTTAAAAATTCAATATCATCAGCTTTATCTGGATCCATTCAGGTATTACTATCTCACATCTTATATAACCTTTATTTACTAGCTAACTCCCTACATGAATAAAATTAGGAACACTGAGAATTCAGTCAACATTATAATTCAACACTTAAACAATTAAATATGCATGAGTATGTATGTCTATATGTATGTATGGATGTATCTTTCCATCTATCTATGGTATATTTTTCAGTAATATTATATCCTAGATATAACAAATAAGAAACTTTTAGATCTCTTATGGAATCTAAGTGATTCTCAGACCATAGGCCTAGCTTGTCATTTCTTTTCCCTAAGTACTCAAGTGTACTAACAAATACAACCTCCTTGCCAAAAAAGTCAAGTTCAAATAGCCACTTGAGTTCTAAAATTTGTGTAACATATGGCACTTTATCAAAATAAACCACAAACAATAGCTTGATTAATTAGAATGCCAGTGCACATCATAATTTATTAGGGTCTCATTTCTAGTTATAGGAGATTTAGTATACACTCAAGCCAAAAGACATGACCAAACCAATTCCCAAGTCTATCTTAAAGTTTCTTCTCCAAAAATGAATTCTAATACAAATTTTGTAGCATCCAACTTAAATCAGGACACAGAAACCACACTCTAAGTTAAACAGAGTGGAGATTAATATACATAATTATTAAATATGCTAAGAAACATGAAATAGAAAAAAAAAACTGTATGCATTATGCCAAGGTTAAAGCAGTGAGCCCAAAGAAGGACAAACTAGGAGGCAAGAGGTTTATTTCTGGAGAATTTGTGGCTTGGCAGTGGATCGCAAGAATTTTGCTTGTTAAACCAGGCCACAGCTGGTCTGAAGCTGCCAAGCAAAACAACAGGCAACCTTTTCCAGTTCTAGCCATCTGAGGGTTTGCTGAGGGCATCTAGACCACCTGCTGTGAATTGTTTTCAAGTCAGGAGGGCAGAGGAAAGCTAACTGGCAAGCTAATGTGGGACATAGGTTACAAAGAGTTGAAATTCTAGGTCTGTGTTTAGATCAGGTTTCACTGGATATTCTCACATCCATACTATTGTGCCCTCTCCCATACCAGAAAATAAACAACAAAAATTCCTAAAGAACTCTTTTTTGAGAAAGTTTAAATGAGAAATGTCTAAGTAGTATTTGTTGTTCATCATAGAACATATTGAATGTTGCATTCAGAACTGAGACAATGAAATATTAAAAAATAACACATGTTAAAAGAATAATTTATGGCAAAAAAAAACCTATCAAAGTTAAGTATTTTATCATTTTCTTTTTTTGTTGTTGCAGTGACTTATTAAGGTTTTTATTCATGAAGTACCATACTAAGGTAACAGGAAAATCAGGACTCCAGGTACCAATACCATAGCAATTCCAACCACAGTAAAGAACCATAGCCAGGGGTACCTGGGGCTAGCACCTCAGAAAGACATGCTATATAGTCTGGTGTTGCATGACCTGTCAAGGTCCATCACCCCCATGCCCTCACACATCTACAGGTCTCCAAGCACCAGATCAGTGCATTGGGCAACCTTCCTGGACATCCTCACCTGGTCCTGTGATCCTGATGACAGCAAAACCAACAATCACTGAAATGGTGGATGTCACTCAAAGGTCCAAGGTGGAGGGAGTTCTAACATCCTAATGAATGCAAATTGTTAGGACTAAGAAGAGAAACAAAACCATAAAGTCTTTCATAACTACAACAATGGACAGTCTATCGCTCTTTACCATCTATGTGGTCTTGGCACTCCGATTTTGATTATTGTGCCATCTGCTTCTCTCTTTGCCCATGTCTAATGATTGGACCAGCTGTTGTTCTTTTCATGGTGGATGGTGATGTGCATGTGTGACTGGGCTCCTGTCTCCCCTTTAGCCTTCAGGCCTCTGCTCAGTCACTACTACAATCTTCCAAATGCAGATTCTGGCTTGTACTCTACAAGTGGGACTATAATTGACCATGTGTCACCTATAAATTCTCTCTCTCTGTGTCTCTGTTTCTCTCCTTCCCTTTTATCTTAGTTATCCTTTCTCTTACTGTCTGTAAATAAATTCAGTTACTGTTATTTCTCTCCATGTGACTGAGTCATGCCCTAAATCATAAATAAGGTAAAAACCCACTAATCTAGTCACCCCCGTTACCCACTGGGCTTCTTGATTTCAGGTTCAACTTTACAAAGGTCAGGGAACGATAACTGCCTCAGTGAGTAATTGAGAAATATACCAGGGAACAAACTCATTTCAATACCATCACTCAGAAACTAACAAATAAGAATCAAACAGGTAGGAATTAAAAATTTAAACTATATAATCTAATAGCTATAAAACAATATCTAAGAAATAACCATTCTATAAATGAATTTATTTTCCAAATATTTGGTTTTTTTTTCTGTATCAATACACAACTTTTTAAAATATTTTCTGTTTAAAAAAGTTACTTTTCTTAGATATTAGCAACGGTATGATGTTACTAAGGACTTCATAATGTTCTTGAAAAGTTTTAATATTTGAAATGATACATCTCAAGTATAGGGATCAACAAAAATATTGCTTAAATGCACTAGGAAGGACACAAAAAGTGGTATGTGCTTTGCACCATAGACAGTCACCAAATAGCTGTGAAACAGGTCCTGAAACCAATCTCACCTTCCCATTCCTATCTTTGTATTATCTTCAGGAATCACAAGTGTCTGTGATTGATCTTATGATCTATGATCTATGATTGGTGTCTCAGGAAATTAAATAATTTTGGGATTTTCAGGACTTCTGACTTCTCACTCAAAAGTTTTCCACTAGTCACTGAAAAAATTGTATATATTTTGAAAGAAAATATATACTCTGTTATCAGAGTGCTGAAATATATCACTTGCCCAGATACTTTTTAATATATTATTTAAACTAAAATCTCACAGGTGGGATAAGTTACAGGTAATTTTGTTGTAAAGTAAACTGGAATAATATCTCTAATTACAAGATAATTAGATTTTCTATATTCTTAGTCAACTGAAGAAGCAGTATAATTCCTTGGATAAAAAAACAAAAACAAAACTGCTTTTCTCTTATGCCCTATATTAAGGGTACCAATTGTTTCTGTGGAGATTCTGATAATAATAAATATTTTAGGTTTTTTCAGGTCATATTATTTTTGACTAAACTTAGCTCTGTTATAATAGCATCAAAGCAGCATAGTAAATTTGTAAATAAATGTTAAACATTATTTAAAATACTTGCAACAGAATGAATTAGGTCTGTGGACCATAGTTTGTCAACTGTTGCTTCTGTGAATTATCATCTGTAAAAACTACCTGGTTTACTGAGGAATTATAATTCAGAGAAAAGGATCATTTAAGGAGACTTGATAATACTAACAGCAAATTATTAGCTGCCCACAGCACTAGAAAACCTATGCAGAGGACTAAACTCAGGAAATGATGTCTACATAGAATAAAATGCTATACGATTAACTGGCTTTTTAAAAAAAGAGAATCATGGACTATCACCAAGGTTCTTGGTATATGGTTCAGTCATCACCCCATTTAGGACTAGACTAAGCCTAAAATAGAAGAACAAATATTATATGATATGAATTATATGAAGACTATAAAGCAAAAAGCAAAATGATAGTTTATAGGGACTGGGGGAGGGGAGGTATGAGGGAGGAGGCATTACCCAAAAGGTACTAAGTTTGAATTACTCTCAAGTTGTTCAATGAATTAGTGATCTATACCTGAAGAAGTATTATACAGCATAATGTCTATAGCTAACAGTACTACTGTATAAGATACTTAAATTTTTTCTGTTAATAGTTCTTGTCACAAAAAAAAAAAAAAAAAAAAAAAAAAAAAAAGAGGTCCAGAGGAAACTTCTGAAAGGACTGGATATGTATATGACATCAAATTATTTTAATGGTCTTTTGCTTATTTCCAAATTCATCAAGTTGTATTCAGTGAATATGCAGTTTTTCAAATGTCAATCATATTTCAATAAGGTTTTGAGATGCTGGCAATAGTAGGCTACTGTTGATGAACTTCATGATATCTTGCTACATTCTTCTTCAATAAAATTGTTAGGTTTTTACCTTAAAAAAATAACAAATGGGGGGGTGACTGTATTATATTAAAATGCATTAATAAGGGCTACTCAGTAGTGGAAGTAAGTGGGAGTTGTCTTAAAAAGCAAGCATAAAATAGAATTAGATGAAAATATGCCACTATAATAAAAATAAAATTCTGGAGTAATAGTAATACAACAGAGGAAGTGTTGACAGTTGACCCTATGCTCATACCCATTATAAAATGAACTATTATGAAGAATGTTAATCAGAAAAGGCATTCATGCTGACAAATGAAGACTATAACTATATAATTCCTAGGTTTACTATAATTATAGATTAATTAAGAAAGTGTTGTAATAGCAAAATGATTGACATTTAGTTGAATTAAATAAGATAACATGTCCAGAAAAGAACTGGACATCCTTGATCATTTTTTTTAAATAAAAAGACCAAGGAAAGATAAAGGGAAAAATCTTTTAAGTAGTCCTGGTGAAATTGGATAACTCTCTGGGGAAAAAATAAGAAAAATTGTATATTTATCATATATAATAAAATAAAACTGAAATGTTCCATATTCTAAATATAGCAAAATACAAAATTCAAGCTGGGCACAGTGGTTTATGCTTGTAAGCTTCAGCCTATGAAGTGGCTGGGGCTAGGGATCACAGTTCGAATCCCACTCAGGGCAACGTAGCAAGACATAGTTCCAAAAAATTAGCTGGGTGTGGTGGTGCGTGCCTGTAATCTCAGATACATGGGAAGCTGAGACTGAGGACTGCTTGAGTCTGTAGTATCCCAGACAACATGAGCCTGCATTTCCGTGGACAAAAATAGCAAGACCTAGTCTCAAAACAAAACAAAACCAAAAAAAATTAGTGTTTGAGTACAAATAGAAGTATATGTGATTGAAAAGTGTAAAAACATTTTATAAATCTGAATAAAATTGTGATATTATAGAAATAAAATATGCTTATTATTTGAACAATACCATTAAAATAGAAAAACAGCAAGAGAGAATTTATTAGCAATACATGTGGTTGATCATGGACTATATCATATAATATATAAAGAACTTTTATTTTTTTAATTTTTATTTTTTTATTTTATTTCTGGATATTTTACACTATATGATTGTATAATTGGTGATCCCTATGGGAATACCCCACCACCACCACCACATCTCCCCTGGTCACTTTGCCTCCTTTCTTTTTGTTGTTTGTCCATGTTTAGAACTTTTAAAAGATTATGATAATATCTATTCTGATATGATAACTTGCTAAGTAGTTTGAGAAAATCATAACCAATAATGAAGCAAATAGATTGTTCACATTGCTAGATATCTTGAAAATGCAAACTAAAATAACCATGAGATGTCATTACATATTCAATACATTAATTGAGTTTAAAATTCTGATCTTATTGTGGATAGGTGGAAAATAAACTAAAACTCTCAGAGTGCTAGGGGGAATAAAACTAACATCACCTTGTAAAACCATTTGTAATTTCTGTCATTTTGTTATCTTAAAGGATGCAAAAGCACACATCTATACAAAGATTTGTATTAATGCATTCATAGAAGTTTATTACAAAGACCAAACTTAAAAATGACCCAATGCCAACTAACCGTTGAATAGATAAAACCATGTCAATTTAACAGAATGCTATTTAGCAAGAGACAGAAATAGCTAATAATACCCTTAATAAATTTAATGAATCTCATAATTGTCATGGTTAATGAAGAGTCAAACACATATATAGCATATATAAAATTATTTAAATTATTTCATGAAATCTAAACTTTCTTATACATTAATGGGTGTCTAGAATTAGTGGCAGAGGAACAGATGAACTGCAAGTGATGTAAAAATTACTTTGAAGTGAGAGAAATGTTTTTCATTTTAATAATGTTTGTGATTTCCTCAGTGTACATATCAAAACCAATTAAATTTATATACTATTAAAGGATGCATTTTGTACAAATTCTTTTTCAATAACATTGATAAGAAAAATCTGTGAAAGAAACTTCTACATAATGTGTTAATTTTGTTGACATATTTCTGCATATTTGCCTTGCATAGATATTTTAAAAATTTTACTATCATATTATATATGTATAGCACATCTTGATAAAACACATTATTATTTGACACTGAGAAGCAGTGTCAAAGTAATTTCTTTAAGAATGTGTGCTTCTGATTTAATCTTATTGCATGCAAATTTTGTAGGGCTTCTTCCAGCTTAACATATAAATATATTTCCCTTATTTGCTTTATCAGAGAAGGAAAAGGAACAAAAAGTGAAGCCGTATAGAAAAGGTGCTATGTTGTATAAGATAAACTGGGGAATATCTCTGAAAAGTTTTTATTAAAATGAGAAAAAGAAAAATGATATATTTCTGAAAACAAAACTACAACAGTTTACAATAAGCACAAGGTTAAAGACTTTGAATTAAAAAGATAATTGACTTTTTTTTTTTGGACTCAGACAGAGAGTGTTTCAAAATATGTGTGAGAAGTCTATGTGTCACTACAAAAGGAAAGGAAAAATCAATGGGATGCACACATGTAATAATGTGTAGGTCGTCTGACTCTAAATTTTCATTTGAAACAGCATTGATAACTTTGAGCGAGGAATGATATGTGATTTCCTGGGATGTGAATGAATAGTGTGTAAAGAATAGTGAGCAAAACCAGGAAGACTACAGATGATATTTGATGATAAGTCTATACTATGGTATCAATTGTTGAATTGCTGGAGAGTGGTCAACTCTGGTTTTATTTTTTTTTTTTTTTTTTTTTAAAGGAAGGCTAATAGGACTGTGATTTAGAAATGGATTATAAAGTAAATGAAAAAATAAAGAATAATTCCTAGATTGAGAGTGAAATAAATGGGTGAGTCCCCACACTTTCTATTAAATTAAAAATGCTTAGGTCAGCAGAGAAATAAGAATTTTATTTTAAAAATTTGGAGTAGAGATCCCTTGAGCCTAACTAAGCAGTAATGTATATACATATTTGCATAAATGGACACTTCCTGCTTAATTGAATGTCTTTCAATGATATATATATATATATATATATATATATTTTAAATCTGTGGAAATGAATGAAACAAACAAGTAGAAGCAAGAAAGAAGGAAATTATTTCTTGAGGTTCTATTTTTTTAGCATTTTGGAAACTAAGCAACAAACTGGGAGACCTAGTTACAGGGAAAATGAGAAGAGTGCCATGCTAGAAGCTAACATTTTATAATTAAGTTTCCTTATTAATATCATATATTATGACTTTTTGACAATTGATATTCCTACATTAAGCAAATATTAAATTCTTTCAGTATATCCATAAAGAGAATAAACATTTAGTAATATTCTAATGGTAAAAAATAGAAAGTATAACAAATAAGTGTTAAGAACCTTAAGGGAGAAATTATATGTGTATATATATATATATATATATATATATCGTATAGCACACTATAATTTTCTAAAAGTCTTTTAATATCCATTGTATCATTAGATTTCTCAACAACCTTAGGGTAAAGCAATTAATATCTTAATTTTTCCCAAGAGAAATTAATGTTCATAAAGATGAAGTGCCTTCTCTAGATGAGAAAAATAAATCAAGTTCTTCCTTAAATAATAGATTAATTAAATGCCTTGTAAAAATTTAAAATAATATTTGTCATATAGCTTTTTAATTCATTTTCTTTAAAACAAAGGTATCAGAAGGGAAATATACTTTAATTGACTATATATATATATATATATTTGTATCTCATGGTATACCCCAAATTTCTCTCACCAAGAGATCACCCATGAACCATCATCATGATCTCATCGCTCATATGCTTATCCCTCTCCTTATATTTTGCCCTCTCTCCCTCACATTTCCTTGCTATATGCTTCAGTTCTGTTTTTAGCTTGCAAATTTTAACTTTTTCTTGTCTGTAAAAGTAATATACCACAGAAAGGGAAATGAAATTTTTTTAAGTTGTTTACTTAATGTGGGCAATATCACTCAATATTTTCCAAAACTAAAACATGTTCTTTAAAAAAAAAGGAACTTAATTTTCTTTTAATAAATCAGATGTATAGAATATATACAAAGATAATAGAAAGATCCCATAACCTCTTACCCAGTTTTATCTTTTATTAACATTAAGATAGTGTAATGTAATTTTTATAACTACTGAGTCAATATTGTTAATTGTGGTAAACTGGTGGTGGGTGTTTTGTGGTGACAGGCATCTAGAGGTTGTGATTTTCTATCTCTGAATTAAATAATACAGTATTATAAATCAATGTTACTTTAATTTTGAAAGCATTTATGTTTTTTATATTCCTTAGGTTTTTACATAAAGTCTATTTCCTGTTTCAAGATATCATCCAGGGTATCACCTTACATAGAATTGTCTTATCTCTTTATGCCTTTCTTGTCTGTGGTTTTGTTGACCTTGACAAATGTTCAAAGTACTGATAACTTACAACTTCCCTGCACTGGGATTCTGTTGATAATTTATTTCATTGCAATAACTCAGGTGGGATTTAGAATTTGTCAGTGGAAATTCATGGAGGTAAATAACCATTTTCATGAAATTGCATCAAATGTACCTCTTATTTATATGACTGTTAGCAGTGATATTGGTTGCTTAGTTGAGATAGGACTTGTCTGTTTTCTCCATCATTATTTTATTCCCACCCCCCACTTTTTCTTTAGCAAGAAAGCATCCAGTTTAGACCACATTTAAGAAATGAATTGTAATGCTCTACTACCTTAAGGGTTGAGTAAAAGAGACAGCTAAATCCAGACAGAAATCTATACTGCAATGTCTTAATACTGTTACAGAAGAATTAAATGCTGGTGGATAACCAAGAATGGTACTCAGATACTGTAGGGAACGCATATAACACGATCCCTACATAGGTTTCTCAGGCCACCTTGGAAGTGTGAGAGTCAGTGATATCAGGTGGGAAAACAAACAAAAAAAGGTGCTTAACCAAACTTACAAACAGGAACAGCTGGCCTTTTAAAGCCAGCCACATACCAGGTTCTTCCCAACCCACGCATGCAGTAGCAAGACCACATAAACCTTAAGAGGGAGGCAAAAACAAATTGACTTAATAAAAGACAAATGAGACAAGAGTCACTGAGGAGTACAAGGGAACCCCTTTAATAATCTTACCACACAGTCCAGTCTCTAATCTAAAGCGCACATGACTTCAGCAACCAATGTGTGTCCACAAAATAGCAACTGACCCACCTTAAGCTGGATGACAGAGTTAAGATTGCATCACCACTTCTTCAGAAGACACAGCTACACTCCCTCCAAGTCAGAAGAAGCCAAGAGTGTGTCGACAATCCTTCTCCAAAAGCAGGAGATTCAAATCCAACGAGGAAGACCAGGATGACATCATCAATTGTTCTCCAAAAGACACAGCTCCAGCATTCTTTCAGCTCCAACTCCAAAATGTCCTGGCATCAGCAAAACTCTCTTGATACAACAAAACAGCAAGCACTTCAGACATCTCACGTTTAAAACGGCAACACAGCAAACTCTCTTCAGTTCTCCAGAAGACTTCCAAGCTTCACAGTTTCTAAATTAAACCAAGTTTTCAAGTACCACGTTTCCAAGACAGCTCACACAGCTCACAGGTTTTTCCAACATGCTTCCCCGGGCTCCTCACTGGCCCAGGCTGGGGATGCTTGGCTTCCTCCCTTCCCTTCTGCCCTACATGTCAACGGCAGCTCTGAGGCATCCAGCCTCCCTGCTACACCTCTCTGCTCCTTCCTTCTTGGTTCTCCTCCTTCTTGTTTCTCCTCTGTTCTCTCTTCCCTTCCTTCTCTACTCTTTTGTTCTGTCTCTTTCCCTAACATTTATTCTCTCCCCTTCCTTAAACCTCTTTTCTCTTGAGAAGGCTTAACTTCCTTTCTCCAAGTCTCCACCCACCAATGCTAATAATAGCTATTTTAATGCATCAACACCAGTACTGGGGGCCAAAGTCCCCCCAAAATCAACAGGAACCAGAGAAGAAGGACGGAACAAGGAAGACAATGAAACCACCATGTTAATTAACTTATTTTAAAATTTTAAGCTTTTCTGAATTTGTGTGGCAGTTGGAATTTGGATTCTGTGTGATAATCTTAAATTGTTTTAAATTTATAGCAGTTGGAGCTTTAGACTTGACAGATGACTTGAAAGTGGCAATATCTGTGGCCAATAGGAAGGGTGGCACATGCCCTCCTGTGATGAGCAGACAGGGAGGCATACTCCCATGATAAACAGGCAGGGCCTAAAAAACTTTTTCCTAGAAATTATATTCTATTTAAGCTTAACGTAGTTTCTTTTCTTAATTATAAAATTGCAAGCATTTGTGAAATAATTATAATAAATGCAGTTTTATGACGTGCAAAGAGCATGTAGTTCAACCACCAGCTACCAGCATGTAAGGGGTTAAGAACTTCAGGCCAATAGCTGGGTGTGGTGTGTGCACCTGTAATCTCAGCTACCTGGGAAACTGAGTCTGGGTATTGCTTGAGTCCATGGTACCCTGGGCAACGTGAGCCTGCAGTTCCATGGGCAAATAGCAAGACCTAGTCTCATAAAAAAAAACAAACAAAAAAAAAACACAAAAAAAACTTCAGGCCAGTGTTCTCTCTCAATCTCTCTCACTAGCTGAGAGTTGAGCATGGTGAAGCAATAGCTGCAAAAAATATCAATATTGTTTCCATTGGGCCCAACCTTTGAGGTTTGTTTGAGACCTGCATCTTAATTCAGAGAAAAGACTGGAACATCATCATAAAGCTTATTTGAGCCTCGAAAGTGACTTTTGCCTGCCACTGCCACTATCGCCATGCTGCCCATTTCCTGCCGCTGCTTCCAACACCCATGGTGCTGTTTCCCACTGTGCTGTCACCACTGTCGCCACCGACCAGGAGACCCAAACTGGGAGCCATGGCTGCATGCTTCACTGAAGGATGTAACAGCCTTTCACTGCTCTCACCGCAGTGTGAGAGTCTCACCCTTGCTGCGGCCATCACTAGCCCTGGACCCTAGTTCATCTTTTCTGAGGTGTATTTGGAAAGGCTGCATGAAAAGCTTAGAAATACTGATAGCAGTAGTGTTTGTTATTTTAATGTTAATTGTAGTGTTGATTGAACATTTACTTCACAAAAAAATTGTGAAAACTTCATTAAAACTTGTTGCAATACAACTGTCACCAATGTCCTTGCAACAGATACAGAAGGAAAGAATTTTTATTATTTATTAACTATGTGTATTCAGAGAAGATACATTCTCCAAAAACCTGAGTGCCATACACAAAGTTAACAGCATTTTATAAGTTTCATCTTGGAGGGGAGGTCATGTGCCTTAAAGCAGGTAGGAGACAAAACAGAAAACAAAGTGTAAAAACACGAAAGAGGAAAACACCCCAGGAGGTTATCTAAGGTTCAAAGGTCAGGTTGGTGGGCTTCCTCAGTCATTATCAGTTCCTAAAATAATCTGCTTTAACAATCATTTCAGCTTGCCTTCTAGTTGTGTCATATGTCTTAGGTTAGCCTGGCGTGTTGAGAAGATGGCTTTGATGAAAAGAGATAACATACAGACTGGCAAGTTCTGTCCCTCTGGTTAATAAATACACACACTTAAACAATTAATATCCTTACAAAAACAACAATAACAACAACAACAACAACAAAACACAGCATTTTGTCTTAACTAATAACATCTGCAAATACCCTTTATATTAGCAGCCGATGCAGTTTTTTCTTTAAAAAGCTAGATGGAAAATATTTTAGGCTCTATCTGTCACATATGGTCTGTTCCAAATTCTCTTTTTCCATTTGCTACTGTTATTTGCTAATTTGTTTACAACCTTTAAAAATATAGTAAGCAATTCTCAGATAGCACGAGCGGAGCAGACAGCTATACAAGTGGTATAGAGTCCCAAGAATAACAATAGTTTCCAATTTATGAAAAATTGTCAAAGCTTTTATTTGAGCAAAGTGTCAGTAATTCAGCCACCATTAAACTTAGTATTCCAGCCACAAAACACAATACAATTACAGGCAATAATAAATCCATGTCTTACATGTCGAATTTATCACAATGTCCCACAGGTGATCTCTTACTGCAAGAGATGTTTTACTGGATGAGGAAGAGTCGTTGGTCCTCAAGGAAGATGACCTAATAGGAGGAATGCTCATTGGAACCGCTCTGCTGGAAAGCCCATTGGCCACAGATGGTTAAAGAAACGAGAGACATGGAGACCTCTGGTTCACTCAGTGTTCTAAATTCTTCTGTGACCACCGTGTATTTATAGTACATTCTAGTTAATTTATAAGTATTACTTCATCTTTATCACTCATTCACACTCTTGGTAACAAATTGTTCTTACCAGTTCCTCTCATGCAGGATAAGGGTATTATCAGCCCTTCTTTGGAGGGGTGGAGGGTGGGTGGCAAAACAAAGTCAAAAGTGTTTGTTTGCCTGACAGGGGGAGAATGACATATTATTCATATATTCTAAGCATTTCCTAATTTGGGGGATTCTTTTTTAAATGCAGGATGCATTTTGCAAATCCACATGTTCCTTACATTAGACTATATGTGTTTCAATGCAGGCAGAAGGGTAGACTTGAATTTTGCCTGTCTTTTCTAATCTTAGCCTTACACAACAAAATATCTGCTAATATTACCATCCTGTCACATAATTACCTTTCAAATTTGTGGTAAAGGCATTTAAGATGCCTCTCATAGCAGCACTCAAAATATGACATACTTTTAGTATAATCATCATGCTCTCATTAGATCCCTAAACTGATTCATCTTCTAAATGGAAGCCCATATCCTTCAACCAGTATCTCCCCATTTCCTACATTCCTTTAATCTCTGTTAAGGGTTAGCCCCTTAACCTCTACTGGCTGTTTCTTTTAGTTTAGTTTGTTTGTTTAAGATTCTACATATAATTGGTATCATATAATAATCATTTTCTCTGTTTAATTTATTTCATTTAGCATAATGTTTTTTGGTGTTTTTTGTTGTTGTTGTTTGTTTGTTTGTTTGTTTGTTTTGAGATGTCTCGCTATTTGCCAGTGAAACAACAGGTTCACGTTCCCCAGGGTACCACCGACTCAAGCAATCCCCAGCCTCAGCTTCCCCGGCAGCTGGGATTACAGGCACGTACCACCGTGCCCAGCTATTTTTGGGACTTTTGAGACTAGTTCTCACTCCAAGCGGGACTCAAACCGCGATTCCTAGCTGCTTCATAAGCTTGAAGCTTACAGGCACGAGCCACCGTGCCCGGCTCCAAGCATAATGTTCTTAAAATCTATCCATCATACATACTGTCATAAACAACCGAATATATTTCTTTCTCATAGTCAGGTACTATTCTACTAAGTGTATGTGTGACTTTGTATACAATGAATGCATGCATGTATACATACATAAATACATGTATGCAATGTGCAAATATGTTGCAAATATTTTCTCCCACTTAGAAGGAAGCCTTTTTAATGATTAGCTACATTTTTAGACATTCTTTTCTGGTAGAGAATTTGATGTTTGCACATCTTCACAAATGTGAATAATACTGCAATGAACATGGAATGCAGATTTCATTTAGTTTTCACACAGGGACTGTAGAAGAACATATATGATAGGCTGCTACAGTTCATTATATGATCTGACCCATACTACCTCTGTGACTTTTTGTTTTCTCAGCACTATTTAAATAAAATATTAATGACCACTTTTGTATGTCCTTAAAAATTCAACACACATTCTTGTAAACATATTTCCCCTTGTACACTTGCCAGATATCTGCAGGTCTGCATTCTTGCTATTTTATTTTATTTATGTTTTAGTTCAAATGTCACCTTATCAAAGAAGCTTATTTTGATGAACTTCTATAAATAAACTCTTCCATCTCAAATTCACAACACCTCAATATTATAAGTGTATTAAAAAAAGTTGTCATTTCACATTGAATGTGGTTTATATGTCAGTAGAGGCTTTGTGGTTTTGCTAACTACTGTGATCCAAATCCTAGAATGGGTCCTGAACTAGAATGAGCTATAGTTGACAGTTGATAAATATTTACTGAAAGGTGTATTTAAAGGTTAAAGTCTTCTTACTTCAACAAAGACTGAATTAATCTATAAATAATCCTTTTATAGTATAACCGATAAATTACAAGTAGATATTTTCTGTATATTATCCCTTAACTGTGCCCCATATTTGTAAAACCTACAGTTCTACTCTTGGCTAGTTCATATTTTCCCTTTCCTATGACTTCACATTTTCTTTCTATTTTACCACCTGTGACATTTGCTCTGCTTAAAGCACATCATCATCTTTCATAATTTTATTAAAAGTCTATTTTTTTACTATCAGATCACTGTGATCACCATTCGTATATCCCATCTTGTAAATAAATTTCCAAATTTATCAATCCTAGTATAACTTGCTTACAACAATGCATATGCTATTTCCTGATGCTTTACATACAATAGTCAATGGTTAAGTCCTTAACATCTTGACTATTCTACTCACTCAATTTAATAATGAATGAAACACTGCAATAAATTTGTATTTATTTAATATACTATTTCTAGTAAAGCAATTGCTGTACATCTGCAGTCTATAAACATCTTCCATTAAAAAGTATAGCATATATTTTTAATCTTAATTTTTTGTACCTGGAAGACAATTTCTATTAATATGTTAATAAGAGTTAAAACATGATAATTGATCTTCAGTGCTTCAAAGATCATTAAAACATTTGTCTATTAAAGTACTGAGTTTAGAACTTACTAAAATAACAAGAAGATAAGCAGTGGGGTAAAGAGAAGAGTTAATGTGTAAGATAAAGTTACTTGAGAAATAAGAGCTATATAACAAGGTCACAAAATCGTTAAATGGGTGATTATCATAATTTTTGATGCATAGAAAAAAATGCTTAAGCAGTTTTTAAAATTTACGGAGGGTTACTTACAAACAATTATTTCCAACATGAGTTCAAAGGTTATCTTCATAGTGTATTGCATAATTTTCTGTAATAAAATATTTTGCATTGCTCTTAAATGATATTCAGTATTTTTACTAACAATTTAACAAAAAATACATGCATAAGTTATGTTATTAGGTAAGTGAGAAAATTAATGTGTAAAAACACTTTACTTTGCAAATAGAAACATAAGTACAAACATACATTCTTATAGGAAATGAATTATACTATTAGAATGATTAGGAATAGTATATAAGATGTATCACATGATAAATAACCTCAAATCTGTAGTGCATTGCAACTAATATTTTTAAAACATAATGAATTATTCTTTAAGAGAAGGGCATACCCAAACATAAATTTCATTTCACTTCTTCCTTTCTTTTAAAATAAAATCATGTTCATTTTTAAGAATCCTGTTTTTACATGATATTCCATGCGTGCAAAGACAAATGGAATAAATATTGAGTTCTTCAAGATTATGTGAGATTAATCACATGGCAATATAACGATTCATTATAACTTTGTAATTGTGTAAAATGGATATCTTTAATAAAGTTTCATTCTAAATTAATTCATTATGTGTTGATAGTATATCTTAGAACTGTTATACATTCCTGTTTCATTGAACCAGCAATGTCACTCAAAGTCATTTATTATTACAGACTTTCGTATATACAGTGGATGTTTAGACACATATCTGATCATTTATATTGTTTTGCTATTTATTCAGCACCTTAGGGAAATTTATAAATGGGGGACTTTTGGAGAAATTGGATTTTCATAATGTGAACTTTCTATTAATTGATGTTTGATAAATATTTGTATACTTTATTAAATGTGACTGTAGTGAAATACATCAATATAATGAATCTATGGATGACATGTGGGAGACATTTTCACTACTTTTTTATGAAAAGTATCTCCTCTGAAAATTACACATTCAATTTAAACTGTCACTGCTGTGCTATCCTTTTGAAGAATTACATTGATATGTCATGTAATAACAAGGCCTGAAATGAATATTTTTTGAAACCCAAGACTATTTACTGTAGAGAATTGAACAATACAAACAAATACCTCTAATAATGCATACCTTCTTTTTTTGTCCCATACATTTTCATCCTATTTCTAGATTGTACTTGAACAAATGAAATCCCATTACATTTCCAAAAGTCAGTGTCCCAGTTTGAAAAGATGTAATGTGCAAACTTACCCCTGAAATTTGAATAGCATTGTAAAGCAATGTTAAATTTCACAATTTATAATAATTCATAATAATAATGATTTTAAAGGAGAAACAGAAACTTTTGAAAAGAAGTAGACTACTCTATCCACTCAAGGTAAGACTAACATGTAAAACAGGTATCAGAGATAAAATATCTCATTTATAATGAAGTTACCACTAGCCTTAGTTGCTAATAATTAATTAAAAAATATCTTTCACACAATAACAACAGACTAAGTTCATCAGGATGATGAGTGTTAAGGATAAGTATATAGGAAAGGCATGACTTTGAAGATATCTAATTAATGCAAGATTTTGAAGCCATCTTATCAAATTCTTAAGTCAAGAAAGTTAGTAAAGCAACAAAAAAAGAAAAAGAATTTGACCATATTGCTTCTTAAAGATAATTCTGTGACAATGTATAAGATGTACCATCTGGTGGCAATTATACAGACTGGAAGGCCAGAAATTAAGCTACCATGTTAATCCAACAAGACTAGCTATCAACTAATGTTATAAAGAACAAAGGAAGTATAGGAATTTTTTTTCCTTTTTTATTTTTTAATTGTTTGCATATGTATATAATTTTTACATCACTATATACCCAAGTTTCTCCCACCACCACCACCACTACCACTTAACGCATAAAGCAAGGGAATGGGAGGGAGGGTGACAGCAGGGGAGAGATGAGCACAAGAGATTAAGAAGGTGGTTCATGAGTGACAAGGGATATATTTGTATAAGAAGTATATATGTGTAATTCATTTCAGTAAGTCTAAGGTAAGATTTCAAAATATTTCCCATAGTGATGGCAAAAGGAATGGGTCAATGATCATGTCCTTATGATAATGAATATGAAGAAAGATATTTACCAGGTATATGACAGTAAATTTTGAAAATTATGGGGATAATTTATGAAAATACATTCAAATAAACACTACAACTCTGTTTTATGCTTATGGAAGAAACTTTACTAGAGATTGTGTTTAAAATTACCTATACTACCATACCTTGCATCAGATATAGCAACTTTAGTATGTAAATAACACAAATAAAAATAAAAGCACAAAGATCCTATTATGCAACATAACAAAAAGCATTGTACAGATCATTCATGTAAAAGATACAAATTGACAGTAATTTATATATGAACAAAAGATGTAAAAGATACAAACTGACAGTAATTTATATATGAACAAATAGACAACACTTATCTCATTTCAGCTATCAAACATACTGCTTCTATGAGTTTCACTATTCTAAGTTTCTCATTTAGGTGAAATCATCCAATGCTTCCATGACTTGCTTATTTCACTCAGTATGATATTTTTAAGGCAGTTCATTTAATCAACAGGTTGTCTGGGGACAAATTATAGGATAAGAAGAAAATGAAAGCATAGAGAAAACCACTGGCAGGGAAAAATTATAATTAGTGGGAAAGACAAGGATCACATAGAAAAAGATGAGACTGAATATTCAGGAAGGCACATTTTTAGTGAAATGTTGTTGATTTGTATTTGTTTAGAAAACAGTATAATTTAAGGTGTATTCACATTTCCACATGTGTGCATGCTTCATTCATTTACATTCGAAGTCCAATATCACTAGAGTTTGACAATTATGTCCCCTACCAATTCCTCTACTCTTGGTAGGTAACCACCATGTTTTGATAGATAACTACTTGTTAACTACCATGTTCCTTCACAGTCTTGGTGATTCAAGGTTTCTGGAAAGAGAAGAAGTATCTTTGAAAGAATGATATAAGTTTGTTAGAGTTTCTGTCATTTCATTACTATAAGAGAAATTTCTGGTCATATCACTGGCTTATTTTTTGTCTGTTTTATTTTAGATAATAACACATGCTTTCTGAAATGATTCATTAGCTTTTAGAAATGGATCTGCATTCCTCATTTTAAGTGTGTAGAGAATGTTATGTATGATAGCACATAGTCTTGCTGGGAGCTAGACAAATAGAATGGTAGATAACAAAAATACACATGGGAAATAAACTCAATATTTTAATAAAATAAAATGAAATCAGTTATATAGATGAGAATTTTGATCGGAAAAAATTGAATAAATCCTTAGTCTAAATGAATACATTTTTTTGAATTAGGATTTTGTCATTAAGTGTGACATCCATTAATCGCCTTATACTCACTGTCATGAATTTCCTTAGAATCAATAAGAGAGAACAAATAAGCAAAATATGGGAAAATAAGAAAATATGGGCCAATAAAACACTGGAGCTGCACTATGTATATTGTTAATTGCCTTTAAACAGGAGACACAAACTTCTAAGATATTTAATTAGATCTGAGACATATTAAAACCAGGAATGAAGAAAAAAAATTGGTATCCATAGTTGTGAAATGTAATTTTACTTGAAAGAGTGACTTCTCCAAAGTTAAGGGCAAACTGTACATGAATGAAAGAAAATTATATAGCAAATGCTAATGTAATATCAATATACTTAAACAATATTCATTAAAATAAGCAGGAATGTAATTGGGAGAATGAAAACCCAATTAACCTGTTTAACCTGCATATTTAGATTATAGACCGCCAGCATACCTTGCATATAATTCCAGTTATCAGGAAGATATTTGGTGAATTCAAATGAATTCAAGTTGAACTAAAATGCAAAATATGTAGTTCTAAAGGTAAAAATAAAATAATATTATACTAAAGGAGACTAAATTCCAAGGCTACCATTCAGTGTTCAAAAAACTTGTTTACCATAGCCAGCAGAAAATTTTAATTCACATTATGAAAGCATTTGTTACTAAGAACTTACAGATCTGAAAGCATGTACCATGCCAAGTTGAATACATTTTTCTTGCAAGCCAAAGGTAATAAAATTACAGTAAAAGCATTAAAGAACACTCTGTAAGCAGTGTGGTAGGAAGAAGCAGGACTTGGGAGAGTAAGGATTTTGGTCCATTTCCTTTTAAAAGATGAGTACCCCCTTTTTGTTTTCTCAGAGAAATTGAGAAACAAGTTTAATGATAGTTAAAACATTCTCTGAGGGTGTGGGTGTGGAGAAATCTTTATATTTTGTAAATATTTTAACAGGATTGTAATTTCCACTTTAATTCAATATTCAGTCTACTTTAGGTTCCCAAATGATGGCAGCTTCACCTTTTGACATCAAAGTCTACCTGCAAAGGTCAAGGGCAATAAGGGAATAGGCAATTTATTCTGCTCTGAATCCACTTAATACTTCCTAAAGAGAAATAGTATGCACTTAACATGATATAGAAAGTTGAGCAACACACACAATAAAACAAAAATTATGGCTTGGGAGACAGCAGAAATTTGTCAGAAGATCATCTCTCCCTGTTATTACTGGTAATTCATCATTACTCGTCTATTTGCTGAAAGCATTAAAAAAGGCACTTTAAATTTCCTCCTGCTTACCAATCTTGAAACATTTTTACTTAAAATTACAAGAAAATTTCTGCCAAAATTATATGCCACAAAACATGACATCTATATAGAAAAACATTTTATAATATTTTCTTTCCCTTTAATTTATATCAGCGTCATGCAATATCAGTATGATATCAAGTCAAAACAGGGCAGAAACCTCTCACCAACAAGCCAAAAAAAAAAAAAGTGACACTTTTAAAAACCAGATTCTTCCCACGATGTGTGGCAGTTGCAAGAGTCACAATGCAATTTAAACGACAGGGTTTTATTAATAGAAGAACTAACAAGAAAAACAAAAGGTCAAACAAAAGTCCTTATGCCACAAGGGGTCATTTATTTTACCCCAGTCACCATTTTCAGTCCCAAAGTTCCCAAAAACACATGTCCAAGATGGTGTCCTTTTGCACCTCCAAACCTGAGGCAGGTAATTTGCAAAATCCAGTCTTTCTTTTCTTCCATTTTCTATTTCTCTCTCTTCAGGGTTCTGAACTGTTTAACTTCTCCAAGGTTATTCAAACTTTTCCAACAAGTGCTGATGCAAAATCAGCTTTCTATATCTCTGACTTTCTCCAGGTATTAGGTTTTTCTTTTTTTTTCCAGGTCCGCTTTCAGTAGCAACTAACCTCTCTCATTAGGTCTGTCCTCAACAGCCCCCAGTTAACTCCAGCCTGCCATTTGTCATCTGACTCCACACCGGTGACTCCTTTTCTGACCACACTCCCACCATGGCTTCTTGCTATCTTCAGATCACTCTTCTGGGGGGCTTACACCCTGCCCAGTAACTTTACTTGCCCACCTTTCTAGCATCTCTCTCACACTTCTCTCAGGGCCACATCTGACTTCCTCTTTTTGTGTAACATTTTCACACTTCTCATTTCTTCTTGTAAGTCTTTCTATCAGATCCTGTCCAGTAGGACAGTATGGCACCCAATACAATTTTTAACTCTATCAGTTCCAGAAACCCTGGTTGTCCATCCTGCCAAGTCACCCCATGTCATTCCCCAATTCTATTCTAGTACACATTTATAGCTATAATTGCAAAAACAACCCCTTTCATTTCTTACACAATGATGCAAAAGTATTACAGGTAACCAGACAAACCATGCAGTTAGTTCAATGCCAGTTATAGCAGTTTTCAAACAAATATACATTATCCAATGCAATCAGGAAAAACATGTGAATACCATATTAGCATGTTTCTAGGATATTTCAGACAATCGAGTTAGTATCTGAGGGAGAAAAAAGTCAAGCCATTTAACCTTGGAGAATCCCAATGAGTTTCCACCACTTATTTGGACAGCCACGGTTACATGAATAATCAATCTGTGTTAAGTAGTCTATTATTTCTTACTAAACTTCCAAATTTGCTCTAAATCTGTCTTTTGGTGTATCTGTTGATATCATGCAATAGAAAACTGTTGTGAAACTTCAGATAAAATACAAATTTCTTGTGCATTTTACTCAAAACAAGTATAGTTTTAAGGGAATTGAAATTGATACCTAAAATCACATTTACATTTTAGTAGTAATTATATTTTAAGGTATAGTTTTAAAGATACATCTCTCTTTTTAGAAATATTAATACATTAAGTCCACAGTAGGTTCAATAAAATTAAGACACTGTAAAAATGCATGCAGTACCAAAAGACTACTTGATAGTGTCCCTCCCCAAAGTATCACAATATTAAAAGCAGCTAATATTATGGAATTTATATATATTTTTTAATTACCCCATTGATACCTATAAAATACTGGTCCTTTCAGTGCTGTGTCAATATGGGGCAAATATTCTATTCTTATCTTGTAATATTTCAAATGTTCTCACTCATGTTTATATATATATATTTGTAAGAGTGGAAAATAATAAGTAACACATCACAAACAGATAAAAACAATAACTCATAAATTTTTTGAAAATGAGATTTCAAATCCAGTTTTACTTAGTAATAAAATAGTGTTATATTGAGTCACAAAGTTTCAACAATTATAATAGCTTGCTTTATTGTATAAATTATAGAAAATGAAAACAATAAATATTATGTAGTCTTAAATGTTTACCTTGAACTTCATGTGTGTTAATATTGAAAGTACTGCCCTAAATAAAAAAACTGTCCTCTGAGAACAGTGGTATTGAAGATAATAAAGGAAGTTTCTGTATACTTCCCATTATTTAGGAGGAAAAAAATACCATCTGTGTGTCTTAGATAAAAATATCAAATAACTTGAGACAGGTGTTCTCTGAAAGGAAAGAAATAGTTTCTTCCTAATTCTGTTGCTTAGGTTACCTATATAAACTTTGATAATTTAACCTTCTAATTTTTTATTGTATTTCTCCAGAATTCATGTTCAACTGACACTGATTTGATTGACATAAGGTCAAAGTAAGTTAAAGAAGGCATTTAGGGACTAGGATAAGTTTTCATAGAAAGAGAGAGACAGAAAGACAGAGAGCAGGAGCATATTTTATTTAGCTATAACAAATAGAAGTCTAGTAGGCACAAAATTCAACAAGTTATTTTAGACCAATAGTAAAGGAATCATGTTAGTGACTGTTGCTACTTTCTCAAAATTCCTCTTATAAAAATGGAGGAACTTTTTAAAGGCCAGAATCTCTTCACAAATCTTTGCCTGGAGTTAATAACTATACAAACTTTAGAGATGCCTTCCATAAGTGGTAATAAAAACTATGTGTTTTAAAACATAGTAATTAGAAACTTGTATTTAAAATACCTCTGATTTTAAAAGGTATAATCGTCAGGGTTCTTAGTATGGTTTGATTACATTCACTAATATACAAGGACTCTTAATCAGATGCATGTTAACTATGATACATATTGATGTTATCATTATTTACTTATCTAGTTCCTATTCACTGTAATGGTTTGCCCTCCAAACCAAAATTAGAACTGAATTCTTAGGATTTAATATTTAAAATAAGAAATTACAAGTGAATGATAAATTCAACCTTAAACTTGATTACACGTTGTTAAATCATATTTATCGAGGTACATTTCATATTATCTAACCTTTCCCATTATAAGATAGTTTTTTTTTTCATTTTAACAAATACACACATTCATGAACGACCAACATAATTGAAGATGCAAAATCTTCCCAGAAGAACAGATAGTTTCCTTGAGCCACTCTGCAGCCTTTGCTCCTGGCAAACACAACCAAGCCTGTTTCCACATTACTACTTTGGGTAGATTACCATATAAATGGCTCCACACTATGTATAACCTTTTGAAATTGGTTTCTCAGCACAAGATATTTAAGATGAATCTATGTTGTACTGACAATTATTTTTTATTGTTACCTATTATTTCATTATGTAAATATATCTCTTTATCCAACCATTGATTGAAGGACATTTGGGTTGTCTCCATTTTCTGTTGATCATAAATTCTGTTGATTATTAATAAAATCTATGTATAATTTTCATGAAAAATACATATATGTTAGATTAATGGGTCATGCCCTAAGTATATATTCAATATGAAGCTTCTCTTTAAGTATTCTCAATTTTGCCATGCCAAACCTCATTTAAAATATGTTTCCAGGTTATATAGAGTGGCCTCTTGAATACACAGTAGCTTGTGTATTCAACAATCTATAAGTTATTATTCTATAGAATCCATGAGACCAAGTTAATTTCCATTTCTTTTTCAAGTAGAATTTTGAAAGTTGTGTATGTCAGTGGGAACAGGAGGCTGAAGTCCACAGGGTTATCTCCATGAAACTCCTTTTCTCTGCCTGTTCCTTCTGTCGTTTTGTTTACCATTAAACTTTGTCTATGGTTTTACTAGATATTATCCCTTTTTTGAGGTCTACACTATGATGCACTATGATATCTACACTATGATATTTGCAGTTGTTCTGAAATCTACTCTAACATTGTTAGATATTGTTTTATTTAATCATCCATCTAACAGATGCATATAGTGTCTAGAGTGATTTTAATTTGTATTAATTTGCATTTTCTTGCTGATATGAGTGAGGATTTCTTCCTTTCTACTAGAACAAAATCAGGCTTCTATTAGTAATGAAAGAAAGGTAAATTAGAATGATAGTACTATCTAATTATGTCATTCCAGTATTTTAGTTCAAAGTTCCAAAGCTAGGTATACTTTAAAAACTTAACTAAGTGCAGGTATTTCTTAGAGTTCTCAACTATCACCCTGGTTTAACCTGCTGTGATCTCTTGCCTGGATTATTAAAAGAGTATCCTGACAGTACTTTTCACTGACATACATGCACCCTGCTACAGCCTACATTTCCATAGCTTAAATGAGTATTTTACATCTTAAATTAAGTGATGATTACTGTTTAATCTTTCTAATAGCTTTCCACCTCACTCAAAAAGAATTCTTTAAAATGAAACAAAAGCTGGATTTTAAAAAAATTTGTATTGAAGATAACTTATTTTGAATACAGAATATATGGGAGAATGAAAATAGAGATCTTTAAACAAGCAAACAAAAGAAGTAATTAAACTGAGTAATATAATAATAAAAGAATAAAAACCAATTTTACAAAAATGTCAGTAGAACTACGTTGTGTGACAAACATCAGTGAAATATATATATAAAATGAATTCAAATTTAGAGTTCTTATTTTTTGTATATTACAATTTTTCATTTATTCTTTAAGCCATTATATTTTACTTATTCTTTCTCTAGCACTTATGAGGACACGAAGTTAAAAATGATAGCCAAAGTGTCTGTTCTCTGTTAGCTGGTGGTCTACCAAATTGAGCTGAATAGACAGTGACATACGCTCATATATTGATTGCAATGTACATACCTCGTAGTAGAGGGACTCAAGAACAATAGGACAGAAGAAATAATATCCAAGATGAATCTGGGGTAACATTAAGTTTGATGAAATGGACTGAGATTAAAGGCAGTATAGAATTCATAAGATGTGTCCAAAATTATGGAGAAAATCAGAGACTTGTACTTCATACTAAATTTAAAGAATGCTTTATTTATAGATTTAGGAAAATTGCATAGATATGTATTTAGTTTGAAATTATATGTAAGTCAATAGGAGTTACTGCTCTATGGAAATTTTACACTGAAAAAATAAATGGAAGAGGTCAAAACAATGAAGCAAAAGGAAATTAAAAACAAGAAGAAAATTAAAAAATAAAAAAATCAATATTTTATGTGTGTCTGGTATATACATATGTACATTCATTGATGATGTAATTCTATTGACTATCTGGACTCTAATTACATTGTTATAATTTCAAATAAGTACTTCTGAAGATATAATTTTAATTGAATTAAAATCAATTTAAAGCAAGATTGATATGCATTTGCATTTTTTGACTGAAGAAAATATCATAATTGAAAACATAATACTATTAAGACCAAAGAGAACAACTTTTCAGATCAAAGATTGAGATTCAAAATTCATTATTATAAAATGAATATATAAAGATTCAAGAACAAAAGGCACTGAAGAAATAGATGATCATGATTGAAACTTTAATGATTACATATCTTTTCTCTCGTGATGAACTTGAAAAGTATCACATACTTGAAAGAGTTCAAATGTGTTATCTAAATTACTCTATAACTTTCCTTTCATTTTATATACATAAACTGCTTTTTTTTATTTGAAATTTCAAGTACCTGTTTCCCTCTGGCATGCATTAACATTTCATGTTTATCTCATTGTGTAGTCCACTACAATGCTGGCACATCATATTCTAGATTCCAAATTTGCAGATATTATTTTTTAGTTGGACACATCTATTCATGGATGATTTGACTGATGATTGTCATTTTTGACAATTTGTTTATTTTCTGTTCATAATTTATAAGCAATATGGTGGCCTCTTGTAGAATCCATCTATATTTACTGCATATTGTTTATCACAAAGTTTTAAAAGTGCATTATGCTAAGTAAAATCAGCAAGAAACAGGACAAATACTACAAAATACCACCATAAAGGTATCATAAGTAGACAAACTTAAGGTTGTATAGAGTAGATTGGTGGGTTCCAGATACTGGGATGAGGGAGAAGGTTTGTGTTACTATTAAAAGAGTACAAGGTTTTATGCCTTTTAGATGAATAAATCCTAGACACTTACTATTTAGTCCAGTGCTTAAAGGTAACAATAGTATATCATACACTTAAAATGTGATGAGGATAGATCATATTTTAAGTTTTCTTAGCATATACCATCATAATAATAGAGAAAATGATCTTGGAAAAAATTGTTTACAGGTGATAAATATGCTTAACCATAGATTATGATGATAGTTTCACAAATGAATACTTTCATCCAACTCATTTAGTTGTATACATTAAATATTATATAACTTTTAATATATTCAAAGATGATGATTGTACATGTATGACAAGGATTTAGAAAATTTTCTTTAAAATTTATGAGAAGACAAAATAAGAAGCAATTCTCACAAGCTCTGAAATGTTATCAATTAATAAATTTTAAAATTCAGTCTATCCTTCATTTTTGCTTCCTTCAGATACCATTATATCAAAATTATTAGTGTGTAACAGAAATATAAAATTATACATTATATGTAATATTTATAATATAATGATTATATATTGTATTCATAATATATATAAGCATACATATATCAATCAAGTTCTTGTTATTCTTTAGTTTATTACTTTATTTCTTTACTTTTTTCCCCTGTTTTGAAATCAGGTCAAAAAAGGTAGAAGTCACTAAGAAATTATAGGAAAAAAAAGCCTTTCTAAAACGCTGTTTCCACTGCCCAACTTCTTACTAGATTTGCATCACCCATGCTGACAGCAGCAGTTGCTAAAGTTGCAAAGCAATTTAACAACAGAATATTATTTACAAGGAAAATTGACCAGAAAAATGAAAGTCCTTAATACCACAAGTGGCCAGTTATTCTACCCCAAGTATCATTTAGTCTGAAAGTCCTAAACACATGTCCAAGATGTTGCCTCTCCAAATCTACAGTCACCCTGCAAAGTCCAGTCTTTCTCCAGTGTCTTCTCTTTGCTTCTCTCTTCAGTGTTCTGAGTTGCTCTGCTTCTCCAAGGCTCTTCAAATTTTTCCAACAGATGTTGATGCAAACCCAGCTTTCCAAATATGCTTCCTTGCTGCAACTGCCAGGCTTCCTTTACCAGGGCAACCTATGGCAGAATCTGGACAAATTCATCAGCCCTGACTTCAGAAGCCCCTGGTTACCCTGGCCTGTCATTCTGGCATCTGAGTCCAAACCGTCTACGTCTCTGCTGGCCACTCTCAAACCTTGGCTCCTTGCCACCAACAGCTCCCTCTTTCAGGGGACTTTCCCTGGTCAGGAATCTTGGGTCTGGGGTCTGGTTTATCAGTTTACTATTTTCATCTCCTCTCCCTTTGCTCGCTTGTCCCTTTTATCCACCCTTTCTCCATTTCTCACTTCTTGTAGGTCTTTCTCTCAGATGCTGCAACTGCATCATTACCCTGTATCAATTTGATTCCTATGTGAATCTACAATAAAATTTTTGTACTTAAAAAAACAGACATTATTTTGGGGAAAAATGAAATCCCTGAGTGTTAGTGAATTTTATCTTGGAGAATTACTGATTTAATTGATGTAATCTGACCTTGCCATTAGTTTAGCTGGAGGCAAGCTATTTCTGTCTGCATTACTTTTCATTATTGCTTCCTTGTAGGAATTTGGTGCCTGCTGCTCCATATAAATGTGTGACAAAGCTAAAGAACATAGTCTAGAAAGTCATTCAATTTTCATCTGCTATTTTCCCACCAGTGTTAACACATAATTGTACTCTTTCTAACCTTCATATTTCAAAGACTGTTATTTCAACTGAAATTTGGAAAACTTAGTTTCTGATATCATCCATAGAACAAACTTTATATTCCTTATTTATTTATCTAATGTCCAAGCATCATCACTCATGATTTAAATCATTTGCATACTTTAACAGCTTCTTTTGCAGTATGTCTAAGCTTATTATTAATTTACTGTGTTCTTCCTCGGTACAGAGTGAAGGAGACAATCAAGTCATATATCACATAAACAATTAAAAACTATCCTTTGGCTGTAAACTTTTTGAAATGATGAAGTGCTAGTTCAGAGTGAGCTGTCCTTGAATTACTTTCATTGGTAAGTATTAGACAGTATGATGAATTTTTCACAAGTCAGCCAGTTGGAATGGTATCTTCAAAGCTGTGTCAGCTGCCTATTTATCTTTATTAGTGCCTGGAAACCGATAGTAAAAATACAATGTAAGTAGATATATTACATGAAATAATTATGGGTATTTTTTTAAAGAGGATGTTGCAAAAGTTGAGCTTTTAAAATAATGTTACTGTTTTCTCCCCCAACTCCTACCCAGCTCAAAATAATATCCATGTAAATATGTGAAAATAGTTAAGATTAAATGATGGTATCTTATGCATAGAAGTGAATTCTTGTAGAACAAAATGCATGTTTACTATCTTTGTTATAGAAAGTAGACAGTTACAAAGTATTTTAGAACATAGACATGTTCAATATTTTATATAAAATGGCACATTGATATATGTTGGAAGCTGTCTCAGACTGGACTGAACTCATGCTGTGAAATGAGGAATACTTCATTTTACTTTTATCTGCCTTCAGAACACCGAAGACAGGACAAGCATGATTAACCTCTGGAGATTGGCACGGTCAACATTTCTCCAAAATTTACCTTAAGAAACATTCCTTGGGAGATACCAACAAATTTATAGGTAAATTTCCAGCCCACCATTATCTCAGGGGAACTAATGTTTTACCCAATTTTACTGTACCCTAGCCATTAATCTTCCTTGGTTAATTGGTCGTAAAACATTCTCTTAGCTACTTTTTTTGCCCTTGCCCTGGGCTCTATAAAACCCTAGCTATCAGAATAATAAAGTGCTTCTAGCCATGCTTCGAGTAGCCTTCAGACTATGTCAATTTCTCTCCTTCATCTTTTCTCACACTGCACCGGGCTCTTTATAGATATACTTCTATGAACTTAAATAATTGTTAGAGTGATGACATATTCTATCTCTAGAATTCTATGTGTTTTATCACATAAAAACAGTTGTCTTATTTTATATCATATTAATAAATAATTTAAATTGAAATATATATATATACACAATAATATATTTTATTGCCTTTGAAAAAAATAATATTTTAAAACTAAACCAACAACTGCTTTAACAAATCCTAAGGTTAATCATGCATCGATAGTAAAATCAAGAGATTTTTTTTAAACAGGAAGAGAAAACCCAGCTTGATCACACATTAAGTATATTATAAAAGCTATCCAACATGAAAATTTTCTCTTTTTTAAAGAGTAATCATTTTTGCAGCACTGAGAAACTACATAGCCTATCTAGTTCTCAAAAGTGTTGAAACTAAATTTAAAGGTTGCACTTCAATCGCAATTTATAATTTCTTCCAGGTTTCATTCCAAAAAACTTGTCTCTAATGGGATCTTAATTTTATGGTTACAGGTTAACTTTGAAGATTTCATCATTGAAATCTATAATTATTGATAGCATACATTTAAAGTTTAGCAAAATAGACATTTACTCAACAAATTTTAAGATCTTAAATTACCATTATTTGAAATTATTTTATTCCAATATTTCTATGTGGAAAAATATACCAAAGATAATTGCAATTATAGAGACATATACACACGCATATTAAACAAGTCTGCAAAATACACTACTCTAATGAGATACCATTTTTGATGAAATTATATCAAGAAAAAATGACTTAAAGGCAGTCTACCAAATATGGAAGCATCTGTGTTCATTGGGTGTAAAATGAAGTAAAAAATTTGAACTGTGAATTAAATAAAGAAGCATACATTTCATATATGAATCTATATCATAAAATTATTTCATAAAAGGGACACTAAAGTATAGGTGCTCATAGTTATTGGATTAATATTTAAAATTGTACTTCATATAATTGAAGTAGTATTGTTCTAATTTGTTCAACTGCCTCATATTAATATTACAAGATTAACTTGACATGCATCTACTTCAAGCTATGGACAAGTTTAATTTTAATAAAGTTATTCTACGATGGCATAGTTCTTTACCTACTATATTCAAATCACCAATTTAGACTCATTTGTCTTAAATATTCAAGGCTCATTTAATGATCACTTGTCTCTTTGCAGCTCATTTCTTTATATGTGCAGAGCCTGTATCGCTATTTCAAAAGCTATCCCTCCAATTTTCAATTTGAGTAACTTCAAATAATCACTTATTTTCAAAAATATATATCTCACATTGTTATCTTAAGGATTTGCTGTGTTTGGTATAAAAGGCATATTATAAAAGGCATACTATATCTATATAAGCTTAATAGATAACATTTTATTGAACCATGTTAGATTAATCAATATTAAAACTGATGCTAAATAAAATATATTACAAGTTTCATGTTTGATGACTATTCTTAAAATAACACTAGCATTAATTATATCAAATTTTAATAATTTAAATACATTTGATTTACATTAACTGTATTTCAAAAATTAATGAGTTATAATAGAGGCATAATCAATTTAGGCAATGAGAAATTGAGTTCACATTTAAAATTTATTCTAATTCTTAGGTGAAATTAAAGTCTCAATATTAGATTTAAATGCTTGTTAAAAATGTAAGACACAATTTCTTGATTAGAGCTAAAGAAACAGGAAATCTTGTTAACTTTTAAAAGGGAACTGTGAAACCATCTGCATAGCTTAAGGAAAACAGTTTACTACTTCTTAAATGAAGAATAGAATCAGTTATCTTTATGCAACAATTTGCTCTATTTTGAAAAGAATAGAATTTGTAAAGAGAACTAAAATTCATATAACTTTCAGTGTTTGTAACTCTACATACTTCTTCTATTTTTGACTACTGTAGAAAAATAATTACTTTCAACCAAACTATACGGATACTGTATTTTGACATATCTTCAGGAATATTAATGCAGATAGTATCAATATAGCTAGTTTAAACTTTGGTAGTGGTGCTGATAACAATCGCAACAAACAGAAAGCTCAATTACTGTTGAAAATATATGGAGCTTCAATTGTAGATGTGGTTACAGAGATTGGATGTTAATCTAAATACAGAAATCATACCTGTCTTCAAGATGGTGCTACATTCTAAGAAATGTTTTTAAGTAATTTCATGTGTGAACTTCATGGGTTGTATATCACAAACCTAGATAGTACAGTCCCTTATACACCTAGAGAACATGTAGGGACCACTGTGTTGTATGTAACCCATTTGTCACCAAACATTATGTGTAATTTGATTGTATATCTTAAAGAGAAAATTTTATAGCGTGTAAATTATCACTTAAATACAAAGTTTATTTTAAAAGGCCAACTTTTCCAAATGTTTTCTAGTATGCAGCAAATACATTATTACTTTCTTCTCATTAAATCACATTTAGCTTTCTTTGAAAATTGATTATTTACATAATTTAATACATATTAAATTGTAAATGTTTTAAAATAAAGATTAAAATTGCTTAAGTATTTTATGATTAAAACTATGTTTCATATAGACTAAGAAAATTTAGATTTTAATTTGCGGCATCTGATAGAGTGTCTGGATTCAGCTGAGACCTGTACAAATACAATTAATTTTGTGTTGGGCTTGCTTGGCATATGACAGCTGGTTTTCTAGTAGTCTTAAAGCAAACAAAACATCTGAGTATGCAGGAATTATGCTTTTGGAGAAGATAAGATTCAGGCCTTTATCTTCTGGGTAAAATAATCCCAAACATGTGTAATCAAGCAAGAACAGTATATTGGAACCATTTTCTTGAAGGGCCATGGTAAGAATTTAGTAGTAACTTTTTGTTGTCCACCCAGCAATCTGTTATATTATTTTCAATTAAAATTTTACAAACTCCATTCAATCCTTTCTAAAATATCTTCAAAAATAACTTACCATGTTAAGCTTTGTTAAAACCCCATCACTAGGAATTCTAATGGCTTTATAATAGAAAACATAGTTAAACAGTTCTATAGTAATTATTATCTTGTACCCTAACTTTAGACTTTAGGTGTGTTCAATAATATTTTCAGGATGATGAATTAAACCTGTAGTGAAATTCAAAAGAATTTCACTTTATGGACTATTTCTGATTTCTTATATAAATATTATATATATGAAAAATCTTGGATATTCAAAATTTGTGTTACAGCACTTAAATGTACTATACAATTATATATATATATATTTATATATATAATGACTATAAATTTCTACTAAATTTCTTTAAAGGGGATTACAAAGGTGTGAAATTTATATATATATAAATTACTAAATTAAAAAATAAAATGAAACTCAGAAAGGGTAAAAAAAAGTCAACCTTTATCCTCTCTCTCACACACAACACACACACACACACACACACACACACACACACCACCCCTCACACACATGCAAAACTCAGTTATATTGGAATATAGTGACAAAGTACTGAGAATTTATCACACCATTGTAAAAATTGACTGATCTTTTATAACTGGATATATGCAAATGTTTATCTTTAGTAGCTGCAAGGGGAAGATTAAGATCATATAATATGAGAATTCTTATCTAGATAATAAATTAAAAAGTAGCTCATAAATTATTAAACATATATCAGTACAGTTATTGACTGGTAACGAAGCACAGCTTTGTAAATCAGTAAAAAAAAAATTCTTTCCAGGCCGGCAGCGATGCAATAGCCAGAGAAATGATTAGTTTCCCCCAGAGTCCAAATTCTATATACATAGTTACTTTACCTATATTTAAAACAAACTTGGGTTAGAGGCAATAGATTATCTACATCTGGGACAGATTATTTAAAGTGATGTCTAATTCCATTTGCTAGTTTGCCTCAGTCTTGTTTCTCATTAATCAGACAGAGAGGATGCCTAAGCACAGTAGACTAATACAATCTGCTATATTATTCTAAAAGAGCAAGTATCTATTGCGATTTGCTCTAGATTTTGAAACAAGAATGACAAAAACCTTAGGGAAATGTTGAGGGGGTTAAATGGTCAATTAGTTAAGTAGGAAATTAAGTCAATGTGAATAATGATTTTAAAAGCATATCGAAAATTTTATAAATAACCTCTGAATTATATCTACATTTCAATCACATTATTTATCCCTCATTAAAAAACTCTACTTTTACTATTGCTATCAATTATTATTATTACTATCACGTTATTATATCTTTAATGTCAACTATTAGTGACAATTGCTACAGTAATTGTACACAAATTGCTACAAAAGACAAAAATGACTTTCGTTGTAATGATCTCAACTTCTTCTTTTAACTGAAGAACTTAAACACCATGAAGCTTAGATGAATTATCAAGCATATCAAGCAGTAACATAAAAGACAAAGTTTTAGCTCCAATTACTTTGATTTCAAAACCTGCTCTATTGCATCCCCATCTATTTTTTCCTTGACCTATGAAGAAATCAGTCCTTACTGACCTGCTCTCCTGTTCTCATTTCTATGAATGCAGTATCTGTAATCTTAAACCATGATTGCTCCAAGATAAATTGGAAACCAAATGGTTTCTAAATCAATTAAATACTAAATTTAGGATATAAACTAATAAGTTCTTACTTTACATAGCTTTGTGTATTTAGATTATATTTTGGAAGTCTCATAATTTGTAATATTATATGGCAACTATAATTTTCTTTGTAAACACATATAAAATTTCACACTGAAATGATTTATTTGTTTTAACATGATCAGAAAATAGGAGAGTGATAAAGATGGTCAAAAAAATCATGAATACAAGTATATCATAATTTATTTTGGCTCTCTCTTTAAAGTGCTTCAGTTAATTGCAAATGTCTGAAAATCTCAGGTATGAACCCATAGAAGCAGAAAGCTTCTTGCTTCATGTATCAGGAAGTCATTTAATTTCTGAAGAGAAATACATAGGAGAAATGAATTTAGATTCATCATGTACCTTTTTAAAATTTTTGACAACTGAAAATGTCCTGAGCATAAACAGCTATTTTTCCAAATTAGTTAAAATTTTAAACCATTTTCCAAAACAAAAGCTAATTGCAAACAAAAAATGTCAACATACCTGAGCAAATTTAAGTCAATCTGAAATCTTGACAACTGTATGCTTGAGAATATTGTATGTTGGATAAATATAATTATTAATTTTTTTAAATTTATTGATTTAAAGTTCAACTTTTTATTTCACTTTTTTCGATTTATAAATTTTCTTCAAAATCGTATCAGCGCACTCATTGAAATTGTATCTTAAAACATAGGTTTTTGGTGTTTTTCACTAAAGTACATGATGTTTCTAGGCAGAAGCTATGTATTAAATTGTATTCCTCAGAGTTCATACTTTGTTTAGAGTGTGGTAAACACTTGGTGCATATCAATTTGAAGCTAATTTCATGAAAAGATATTTACATTTCTTGATTTAGCAGATTATATCACCTGTAACATAATTTTTCAAATTGTATCTTCACTATAATATCTCCTTCCAATGTATCAGCTAAAGCTGAAGGAATGGCAATGCTTCTCAACACTGCAAAAATAACATGTGTTGTCAGTAATTATTTATTCAGGACATATCAAGTATCTGTTTAATTTTTAACGTTCACTGCCCTCTTATTTCCTTTCACAAATTAACTGGCTCCACTATTCCTAGTAAATTCAAATTAGGATCAAAATAAACTTAAAAACAAGCAAAACAGATCATGTTTCTACATTGATGTCAACCAACATGCTTTTTCTTTGTTGTATTATCCAATATATAAATGCCATAAACTGCACCTAGGCCACCATTCCCCTCACACATTTATCTCTTGCTCATTTTATTTTTTACATCCTTTATGGAGCAATCATGTCAAAAGTCACTAATAGCAATATACTAAGCTTAATAATTAAAACTCTTATCAGCATTTTAATTTAATTTTATCATTTTGCTGATTAATTATCTTCATCACTCTTAAAATAATATCCTCTGTTGTCTTTCTGCAGCAATTGATAACTGATTTTGCTCAGTGTCTTCTGAATGCTTCTTGTGTGTTTACTTGTTTATTTCTACCTCTCACTACACAAATGCAGTGATTCTACCAAATCACTCCACTGGCCATTCTATTTCATTTTTGTGTTTTTCACTGCAGAGAAAATTGACTTTTGTTAAATTGATAAATCATCTGATTGTCTAATGTATATTAATAATGTAAACATATTATAAGCTACTTTATATTTTCTAATAGTGCTTTTATCAAAATATCTTACAGCAAATATAACTCAAGCTACTTAAGGTCAAATTAATCACTTGTCTCACCCAGCCAAAAAAAAAGCTTGTCTTTTAATTAATCACATTAATCTGGTAGAGATGTAGAAAACAGTGAATCATTTTCCATTTCAGCATCAACTTTTAAATGAATTCATACATAAATATCAGAATTTGAAGTATAAAGAAGCCATCTTGCTTACACCAATAAGAAAGAATTGTGGCAAATACTTCTTACATGGGAGTTTTCAGAAAGCTGAACTGCCATTTGCTTAAACTTACAGGACCTATTATCATTCTCTTTCTTTTTTTTTTTTTAAATGAAATTGGGGGTTGGGGTGGAAAGAGGAGATCTTAGAGAAGTGTTTACTAATGTTTAGCAATATCACCTAGTATCTCCTGGAGGAACTTGAAAAATATATAAACCCAGCTTGCAGAAAGTTCTCTCTCATGAGAAACTTCATTCACAGTTTATTGTGAAAGAATTTCAGAAGATGTGGGAAGATAGCATGAATAAAAAGTAATTTTTATAAAAAATTTTCTTAAAGGGATCACACTATCAAAAATAAGTAAACTTAATAGTTTACTTGCTTTGATCATCAAATAGTTATCTCCAATTCTAATCAGTGATCTTAGCTCCCTGTTCTTGGTGCCAAAACTCCCAGAAATAGAATAAGTAAGCAGAAATCTGGAATATGTCAAAAACAAAGGTGTACACTCCTCCTTGATGCTAAAGTGGTCAGTTTCCTTCCATTGATTTCTACTTTCTCCTTGTTGCTTAGGCTGTTTTTTCAGACTCTTGAAGATAGTGGATCAAACACTATTCAAATCTCCACAAAGTGAGATAATTTTGTTCTCTTTTTTAAATTTTTTAATTCTCATTTTTAAAAATGTTTGAACCTTTTCCTGAAAGACAACTTTTTCATCTAACTATAGGAAAAACTTCTGGCTCTGCTTATACATTTTAAAAATGGGAACCTTTTTATTCTCAAATAAAAAAAAGTATTAAGTAGGATTTTTCAATCATCCATTGACTGTAATTAAATTGAGAAAAGGATTTTCCATGTTTCATGATGATTTTCCACACTATCCTAAAAGATAAGTTTTATTTAAATGAAGTTATCATAATGATTCCAATATTCATCAAGGTGTTTTTAATTTCTGTGAAATTTTTGAACTATTCTGATTTATTGAATTTACTTCAGAAAATCACATTAAATCCAGAGTAGTAATTACTAAAGGGTAGAAAACTATGTAAACATATCCCAGTGACCAGATTCAGGGAAAAGAAACTATCTAAGCACTCGCAAAAAATAAATTAATTATTGAAGTCTAATGCACAAGTATCAGAATTTATCTTCTCTACTTCCTCTTGTTACCATACTAAAAATAAGTTTTAACATTGATTTTGAGATAAAATATTATACTTTTGCTAAACCACAAACCATTCAATTAATATTTATACCTTACTTTAAACCTTAGAATATAATGTGGATCCACATAGTACTAGAGTTTTGTTTTCACATTTTTAAGGCACATTTGAATTATATTATAGCTTTCATTTAGCTAGACTTCTTTATACTGTTAATGCCAAATGGAATAGTGATCACAAGCTGTCTTATTATAATGAGTGCCCAGGGGTTGGGTGGCAGGGAGCTTGTTGAAAGGATTTTAGAATTATAAGTTCTTTAGGGCATGGATTTATCTGTATGCTAACCTTTCTAAGACACTATTTCCATTTACATCACTTTATGAATAATGAATAATAATGACAGAGCAAGTTCTATTAAAGATTTTAGTGCCTTGGTGGGTAGACTAAATTACTACTTATAAATTAATATCACCATTCATACAACCTGTAACATTTCATACTCATGAAACTGCACAATGTATGAAAGCTTTCTTTTTCCTTGAAAATATTTTTATTCAATAATATTGTATATTATTGAATTTATAAGTTTAATAAATTGCACTTTTTAAAATTTAGAAGTTCATTAGATTGTGCTTTTATTTCTTCATACTGGAAAATAATGTAAAACTATAGACATTAGAAAACATAAATTGCAATGGAATTGTAACTATGTTCTTCTTATTGTTTTTATAATGCATCTGTCATCATTAATTTCAGTGCCCATTTGTTTTTACCTTAAATAAAACAATTGAATGTTAACCAGAGGATGTCTGTATCCAGTTATAATAAATAACTTTTGTTTGGTTCTACTAAAATGTGGAAGTTAGTAGTGGGCTAGAACCTTAAGCTAAATAACCATAGCAATGGACAAAATTCATGAGCTAACTGCTTTGACTCAAGAGAAACTATAAAGTCATCATTCATGAAAAGGAATCTCATTATTACCCTGGTTTTTCTAAAAGGATAATTTTAAATCTTTGATGAAAGATGCTAAATGCAAAGATGCTAATGGCACAGATAAAATCAGTGGACAGATCATTTCTGTAATCTATGGTACAGGTACCAAAAAGTAATATTCAAAGCACCTTCCAAATGTGTCATTGAGTCTTGGGCACTTAGTAGCTAGAACAACTTTGTACTTGTAGCATGTTGAATCATTGAATCCATTACCTACAAAGTCCTGTTTCTTCAAGTTTCCTTCTAAAGAATTGTCATGCACCAGTAGACTGGTACCTAGTTTTTTTTTTTTTCATTTTTACAGGGAAAGCATAAGCAAGAAGGATGTTTGGGTGGAAAAATGTATGTGGAAGAACTGAAGAGTTTAAAATTCAGTGATAGTCTTTATACAACTGTTGTCAAATTCAACCACACAGCAAGTGGAAAATGTTGTGGTCATGACCAACTATTGGAATGTGAGAAGCTATTGTTACCGTGAGTTCAACAATAAAATGTGAACAAGTCCCTGGTGTCAACCAAAGTCAATCTAAATGAATTTCTGGGCCAACCATCTCACAAATCTATGTACACATTTAGTTTCTCTACATCATATACAAGGACAGTTTGATTTATGGGTAAACGTAAAAATTGGGATCTGGGTTTAGAATTAGATTCATTTGAGATTAGATGGAATCTCATTTTCTTTAGAAAATGAGCATCTATGGATGTAGAGGTGGACTAGGGTTGATTTGGTTGTTGGTGCACTATGGTAACTATACCTGAATGGGGCGATCCTTTACTTCTATAATACCAACAACAATGTAAGCAAATGTTATCTCAATAATTTTAACAATAAATTAATATTCAAAAATTCAGGCAGTTAAAAAATAACATTGGTAGTTCATCTTACATTCACCATGAGATTTTTGAAACAAGCCATTAAATCCCAAACACAGCTTAAAAGAAGGATATGTATATACAAGATTCCTTATTAATTGAAATTGTTTCTTTCCTTTTCAGATAATTTATTTTAGATCTTTCTGTTTGTGCTAGCCTGACTAGAAGTATTTCCATATTATACTGAAAGGTTCAGCACACAAGATGAATCATTAGGAGTTTATTGTGAGTATGTTTGGTACATGTGTATTTAACTACTGTGCCTAATCTTTTTTAACATCTGTTACCTGACAGTGACTTATTTAACTTAGTTTTCACTTCACTAAGTATTCAATAAGCCTTTTCATGAAAGTAAAATGTGCTGAGTTAAACAATTCTTCCTTCATGTCTGTATATTCTATTCTAGAATTGAATTTTATTACAACTTTAAAAATAAGCTAAATAATGCATATATAACCTTTAAAAATAACCTACTAGATATAAGCATATGACATGATCTCACATATTGAAAATATAATGCAAAAATATCATATATTACAAATAATATAAAAAGAACTTTATAACTGTATAGCATATAATGATTTAGTGGACTTACTGTTAAAATCAAGGACTATTTTCATTTTTTGTGTATTTTGGCCAGTTGAATTATTCTGTTTACAGTTGCTATTACTACAGTTCTCAAAGAAAAAGGAATAAAATTAGAATGTCACTAAAATAAACTTGGTGATTTATTCTGAGATATGATTGGAGGTATCCTTCTCTGGTAGATATTTGCAGTGCTAGCTAACTCTGACAAACTATCTAAGATTTTTTCTCCCTTTCTGAGCTCTTGGGAAAATCATACTTCTGCAACCTTCTTGAGTGTAGATTGACATTACTAATTCTAACCAATGAGCTTTAAATAAAAATCAAAAGCAACCTTGTCTTCTGATTTAAATCATTTATTTTGTGGGTGGTATCAGATTTTCTAACATTCACTTCCATTGATGTGATACTGATCATATGCTGAGCTGAAGATACCATATATATATATATCTATATATATATAGATATATATATAGATATATAGATATATACCATATATATGGTATATATATGGTATATATATATGTATATATATATATGGTATATATATATATTTCTCAAATAAATTCTGTGATTTAAAATAGCTTGCAATTAGTATGCAGACTATTTCATATATATGAATAGTGTTAAAGACATATAAAAATGCACATAATAAAATATCACTACTTAGAATATTGATTATATACAGTTTTCTTTGAAAATATTTCTATTATTTATTTTTAATTTAATGAAAATGAAATCATATTTGGATACTGAATTTTAAAATATAGACTTAGTGGACTGATTGCTTCTTTAACTTTCAGTATTTATATTGAAAGTTATTTTGATACATACTGGGTATTTAATTATATCACTGCTAGAGTATCTATTATTTTTTAGTTCCCTAATAGCAACACTTCAGTTTTTAATTTTTCTACAATGTTCAGCACAGAGTTTTATAATAATAGAACTTACCAAATCATGGAAGATGACTGAGTTGATTAGGTCTTATTTAACAAGTATCTCCCTTTGTTTTACATTAATATTGGAAAAAATTGACTTTGTATAAATTTACATGCTTTTTGTCTTAAATTTGAAGCTGAAATGGCATGAGATATGCAAATAACCACATAATGTATGCTGTATATCTTAGTTATGATTATGGATATTAATACAATAAAGTTCAAATTGTTTTGGAAAGCATATTTTGTACCAATATAAATATGAAACTAATTCATTATAGGACTAGGTGTATTTATCTTGTTGTAAACCTTTTTACTTTTCAGTATTTGAAATAGCAGCCATAAATTCAATAACTTTATAAAGTAATTTCTACCTAAACTTTAGATTACTGATTCATTGCTTATGAGTCATCTACTGTTTGCTAAGAAAAATTATGAAGATTACCTTTAAGTAGCAGAGACATACAGGAAACTGAATAAAAAGAACATTCTACATGTTGGATACATAGTGGAAGACATCTATTAAGGATGAACTAAAACCTAGTATCAATTCATATTACATATCCACAAATATTAAGGTAAAGAATTAGTTATAAAAAATACCAAATATGGAAATCTGAAATTTTATGACATTTGAGAAATAAAAAAGTGACTCTAAAGATAAATAATAAAGCCAACAACAGAAGAGGAGAAAATTGAGCAAAATGTATATTCATAAAGTTAGCTTGTCCAAGTTGCTAAGGTTCCCACCTCAAACCTAAATACCAAAAGTCATGTAATCAATTTTCCACTTGACAATTATTCTCTATCCTCAGTCTTTATCTCAGGTGACAACTTATTGTTTCAACTATTTAGTCTGCTGAACTTCAGCGTGCCCTTGATGTGTTTTTCTCTCTCCCAACATGTATGTAATCTTTCAGGAAAATTCTCGGATTAATTTTCAAATTGTATCTAGAATTTCACCTCTTTTCACTAGCATCAGGGTCAAAAAAGATATTATTTAGACATTATCACCACTGCTAATTGGCTTCCTCATTTTTATTCTTACCCACTGACAGATTATTCTCTTTAGAAAAAATGTTTTGTCCTTTCATGTTATAAAATTTAAATAAAGCTCTGTTTCATTAAGCTTAAAAATCAGTTCCTTAAATGACTTATAAAATCCTCATGATCTAATCGTCTGTACGATCATTGCCTCTATTTTCATCTTGACGTATTTTTCACCTTGATTATTGAAGTCCAATTACCTTTATCCACATGATACTACTAACCTGAAATTGAGTTCCAGATTTAGAGCTTAAGCACTGACTACTAATTCCTCCCTTAATCTAGAATACTGCCACAGACTGGCCGAGCAAGGGCGAGGCCGCGGGGAACTCAAGTTTAGCTGTGCAGGAAAAACCACAGGGCAGGCGATTTGTGTATAGAGACATACACTCAGTGAGCAGTGGAATCTGCTACTTCATTTAAGATTTTTAGGCAGCATTTACAGTTTTTAAAAGAATTACTTTAACATTTCATGAGGAGAGGCATTTTATGAGCATGTGAGGGCAATATCTTAGTGGAAGACAGAAATTAATATCTCAACAGAAAATAGATTATTATTAGATACTACTAAACATTTTTAAGCAATCATTTTTTAGGGAATCATGATAACTAAGTTGGTTACAGGTTACCCAAGATTATTTTTTGGCTGTAAAGCTTATCTAGTTTATCAAGTTTTCCTTGCCTTGAGCTCATTACTAACGTTCCAGTGATCCCTTTATAGTGAATTTGTTTTTTACAATTAAAATAAAAGAATATGATGACTGGGCCCCCAAATCTTTCTTAATAATAATGCAGTTTATCTTATACAGGTCAGTCACAAGCAGTGAAATTGAGGCAGTCATCAAAACTCTCCCTAAAAACAAGAGCCCAGGTCCTGATGGTTTTACAAATGAGTTCTACCAAACATTCAAAGAGGAACTAACACTGGTACTATTAAAACTCTTTCAAAAAATTGAGAAAGAAGGAAAGCTACCAAATACCTTCTATGAAGCAAACATTACACT
>PVHY01009205.1:0-57569 GCA_004024945.1 Uropsilus gracilis | reverse complement strand
ATTCCATAGTAATCAGTAGAGATTTCCTTTTCCATCACTCTAACAAAACCCATGGTAAAAACTTTCCCATAAAGGAAGTTCAACTTAGATGCATTTGCACTCTTCAACTACAGTGGAATTTTGGAGAAGTCCATTGATATAACTATACAACTGAAAAATCGAATTTGTTCTCTCAGGGATCTTTCTAGTTTTAACAAGATATTTCTCATAACGATGACCTAAGCTTGAAGATTTCATGACCACGTCAAGCAATACAAGTGAAAATTAAAAACTTTATCTCTTTTTTTCTATTAAAATAAATCTCCCAAATAACCGCATATCTCTCCTCAACAGTGCAGCTTAGAAGAACGAATTGTGAAGTTTATGGTGTCAAGATGATTATCTGGAGTGAAGATGATTACCCTGTTGCCTAACAATTCAATCATATAAAGACAGATTTTTGAAAATATCTCAAAGTGATCATAACATGTATTTTATAATGTAATATGAAGTAAAAGTATATTACTTAAAACAGAAAAATACAATTCAACAAAATTTGTTTCAACAGCTCACTGATAAGTAGTGATAACAAAAATAGAGCTTTCACTCCAAAATATTTAAGATACTTTTTATTATCTGTTCTCATACTTGAGGATTCTAAGTTGTTCTGGAAAACACCAGGTGGGTGGCTTCCTAAAAAGCAGCTTTTAGTCACTGGTTGAGGTGTAAAATTGGCAAATGGTAGTGATGGTTTCTGAGGACATTTAGCTCTCCAGAAATATCTTTTCCTTTTTACATTAACTATAAACAGTAAGGAGTCTCAGCAATTTCTGCACCATTCTGTAGACTAGGTCATCCTTAAGTGTTAAGTGTTTTTCTTCTCCCTGACTAAAGATGATAAAGGCTTTGTTTTCATGTACATCATCTAAACCTTAGATTTCAATTTCTTCCCGACCTATCATGTAGCAAGCAAAATGATACCTCCGGTGTACATCCAAGTTCACAGGCCAAGGTCAGCTTATTTTTCTTTTATAGGCACTAGCAACTCTCAGTTCACACTAAACCATCTTCTTCATCAAGACTAGCCCCAACAAACACAGATAAGTTAAAAAAAAAAAGAAAAAGAAAAACACCCTAAGCTTCTAGAATGGAAAAGATTTATAAATCTTGCTGCAATGAGTGATGTGAGAAAGGGCTGAGAGTTCATTTGAACCATAACTCAAGAGGAATACTCTGAATCATCTAGCTCAGTGTCATGTGCATTTTTTTGTTTTATTTTTTCTACTTTACATCTTTTAAGACAAAGTTTATTTATACAACAAACACTCTCTTGTTATGCAGTATAGTATAAATATGTGCATATTTATATAAGATCATAAATATGCTTCTGGTAAATGAAAGCTTCAGAAACAAAGCAATTTTTATGAAAAGTCTTTCTGAAGGAGACCTTCCCAAAAATATCACATACTTCCTTGTTAATGTGGTCATGTTGAAAATGTAATTCAACCTTTTATATATATATAAAACATTATCTCCAAATTGCATTCTATGGAACACTAGTTCCAAGAGTGGGATGTTAATACTCCTTTATGGGAGTAAAAATGTTCTCAGGCCAAGTAAATTTAGTAGAAGCTGTCAGCTTTGCTTTTCTTAAAACAACCGACATTCCCATTCCTAGTTACTAACTGGATGGAAAACAGAGAGCGATATGTCAGAGTTTGTAATGACCTCACAATTACTAAGAAATGGAACGCCAAGTTTTCTCCTGTAATCTCATGGAGCTAGTCCTTCACCAACTCTATACAGAGGTTTATATGCTAGAAAGGGAGATAAAAAGAGAGAAGTATCAGGCAGAAGCCAAGATCTTAGACACCCTTAATATTGTTAGCAGGGCGCAGTGGTGTGTGCCTGTAAGCTTCAGCCTATGAAGTGACTGGGGCTAGGGATCACAGTTCGAGTCCCGCTTGGGGCAACACAGCAAGATCTAGTCTCAAAAAATAGCTGGGCGTGGTGGTGCGCACCTATAATCCCAGCTACCTGGGAAGCTGAGGCTGGGGATTGCTTGAGTCTGTGGTACCCCGGGCAACGTGAGCCTGCGGTTCCATGGGCAAAAATAGCGAGACCTAGTCTCAAAAAAAAAAAAAAAAAAAAAAATTATTGTTGCCCCTTATTCATGTTTCTCTTAACTTTCACTGGTGTCCACAGATTTGACCAACTGTAGCTGCTTCTGTTTTCCACTGACATTTTTGTTCTCTATTTCATAAGGCAGTTACCCTATTTATTTTTGTTGTTATTACTATACTGATTTTTTAAAAATTACAAATAGTTTTACTATTGTTATACAGGGAAGCCAATATCAGAAACATACTTAATAGGTTTATGTAGTGGGAAATCTATGCAATGGGAAATCTATGCAATGAATAAAGAGAGGCACCTGATTATTTTTAGGGGGAGATGGCTCTCCATATGTGCTGACTTCCCCTCCCCTCATGCACTAGTACCAGGAAAGGGAATGAAAATGAAAAACAGAGAGCCCTGTTGATTTTTTTTATTGATTATATATAAGCAATTAAAAAAAGTATACCCTGAAGTTCTCCCAGTTCTGTCACTTGTGAATTATCATCTTGATTCCCTGTGCTCATCCCTCTGCAATATACACCCTCCTTCTCTCCTTTTCCCTCCCTACTATATGCTTTAGTTCTGTTGACTGTCTGTTAGTTTTAACTTCTTTTTATTCTTTTGTTTGTTTTCACTACAGTTCACATATAAGCAAGATAATCCAGTATTTATCTTTTTCTTTCTAGCTTATTTCTCTAGCATGATTACTTTTAGCTCCAGGCATAGTGACATGTATTTGCCTTTTTTGATTGCTGAATAATATTCTATTGTGTAAATATGCCACGACTTTTTTTTTTTTTTTTAAACTGGGTCTTGCTATTTTTTGCCCATGGAACTGCAGGCTCTCGTTGCCCGGGGTACCACAGACCCAAGAAATCCATGATCCCTAGCCCCGGCCACTTCATAGGCTGAAGCTTACAGGCACAAGCCACTGTGCCCAGCCTTGCCACAACTTTTTAATCCAGTTATCTATTTGGGGATGTTTGGGTTGTTTCCATATCCTAGCTATAGTAAATAGTGCTGCAATCAACACAGGAGTAGAAGTTTCCTTTTGAATTATTATTTCTATTTTTGTATTCTTTGGGTAAATTCTCAGATGTGGAATTGCTGTATAAAATGGTAGTTCTCTTTTCAGCAGTTTAAGGATTTTTCACACAGCTTACCATAGTGGCTGAGTCCTGATGAGTTTTTACATATGTCTTAAAGTATTGCTTGCTCAATGTGAGAAATTTCTTTAACAGTAATGATAGCAATTTAATATTGATAATTCCTATTATTTATCATCAAGAGATGTTAAGATTCTAGCCAACTAATTAATACTCTCATGATTATTTCAAATATTGGCATATTTTAAGAAATTTGTAATTAATAAAATATGAGAAGACTTTTAGTAAAGACAATAGTGCATATCTAGTTAATCTCATTTGCAAGCAATTTTAAGATGCAATAGGTTTTTAATAGTGGTATTTATGATAGTCAAAGAGAGAAAATTAGAATCCCCAAAACCTGACAGTAAAGAAAACAAAACAAAAAAAGGAGGGAAAGATTCCTGGAGTGTTTAAATTACATTTCACCATGCCTCAGTGAACTTTTGAAAGGAGCTCAGGGAACTGAAATTTAAAAAGTGCTCATCAGCAAACGGTTCTAACATGGCTTTCTTCAATAGATAAAATTAAACTTAGTGTTTAAATCACAACTTCCATTTCCAAGGAACTGTACAGACATGAAAACCTTTCAATAACACTAGTGAGAACCAAACAATGATGTTTTCCATTTACATAGTTGTTCATTTGGAAAATGTAAAAAGATTTTACAAGTAATAAATTTCACCAACATTTCAATTGGTTTCTAATAGAAAAGAAACAAAAACAGAAAGCAGACCAGGCCTTTGGATGTAGATTTTATATAAGAATTTAGAATTTAGAAATATCTTGATTCGGTTTTTGACAACACAAAATCAGTCCTTCATAAAGTTTACTTATTTTTTTTTGTTGTTGTTTGAGACATTGGTTCAAAATGAATGCAAAAGTACAATTTTCAGACTTCTATTTCTATGTCTTGGCTTTCTTTACTTCCTAAATAATCAAATATGACTATCTCCTCATTATCTGGTTTAATGAAAGGAAGCAATGGCACTATTAATGTAAGACATAATATAAAAATCATTCATAATGGACTTCAAATGAATTTATTACTCTCCTTGTGGCAATTTTAACTTTCAAAAATGTATGCTTCAACATGCAATACTTAAATTGTTTTACAGTTAATTAATAGTGAAGGATATTTCCTAGGCTACAAGTGAGAAATCCATCATGGAGTGTTTTTTTCTTTAATCAATATTTAACTAGTAAGAAATTTCCAAACTACTTGGCCAGGTGCTATTTATATTTAAAACGTTAGTTTAAACATGTGTTTTAAATAACTCTACAAATCAATGTATTAAAGATCCCATGAAAAATATAGTCTACTACTATTTTTCAGCCAACTCTGTATTTGTCTGCTCCTACTGTTCTAGTGAGGTAAAATAATTATTATTTTATAAAGAATAATTAGAAATGTTCAAAATAGTTCATTAAGTAATTAGTAATATATGCAGATGTGATCTTTATTTGTCTCCTGGAAGTTCCTTTCATGAGTGTGTACACAAATACACACACCCACATATATATTTCCGCAAATTTATACTAAATTCAGATTCTCCCTGTAACATTTAACATGATTACAACTCAGAAGATTTTAAGTTAGGAGACATAATTATGAACAAGACAGTTCTGGATCTCAAAGTACTTACTAAAAGATAGTCTTTTTATTTTTTTTAAATATATGGCCAAATTAATCCCTTATAATCTACGGAAGAGTACAAAACTGGCAAACTGGAGATGGAAGTATGAGTAATAGCTGGTGATGTTTTAGTGAGTTTGGTCTGGGAAAGACTAAATGATAAAAGTCAGTAACCATTTTCCAGGAGAATATTCCAAGGAAGGGGAACAGCTAAAGCAGGAGGTCTGAGCTGGAAATCAGCTTGAACAGATAGCAAGAAGGTCAGTGTGATGAAGGATATAATAGGCAGAGGCCAAGGAGAGATCAATTTGTTGCTGGCATTTTTAAGTGTAGTTAGAAGTCGCTATGTAACTACAAGGTACCCCTTTTTACTACTTAGAGACTGAATTTATATTAAGTATATTAAGGAAGAAGTATTTAATTCTCTCTTAATACATCTTATCTTTCTGAAGATTTCATTAGGTGATATGAAGCTATCTTCTGGTCTGATATCTTTAGTAACCATATCAGCAATTAAAACGATCAACCTATAGATGACCTGATGGGTGTGATATGTACACACATCGGAGGAGGTGTGATCCTGTGCCTCTGAGTTACATACAGTGTTGTAAACCAATTTAAAAATATTTTTAAAATAAACAATTAAAATAAAAAAGTAAGCAATAGTTAGTAAAAACAAAACAATAAACAAAATAATTGGTTAGTCTTCTTTCTCCCACTATGGACCAGTGGAATCAAGATTATTAGAGTATTTAGTAGATAATTCCTCCCCTGGTACTCATTGAAAATTTGATACGTAGTATTACTTCTCTATGTTATTTCTTTTTTCAGTTAATATATTTTAGTGATTGAACATGAAAGCTAAAATTCCTGAATGTAAATTTACCAATTTTAAGGAATAGACCAAAGTTTATTTAAGCTATAAATTTGCCATCACTTTTTAATTTGTTCTCAATAGAGCTTCTGTGAGATTATTGAATTTTAAATCTCAGGGATGATAGGATTTGACTTGTCTCCCTGTTTAACACAAATATCCTATTTTTTTGCTAACGACAAAATCTAGTCAAATTTACAAAAGGTTTTAATTAAATCACGAATTTTTTATTTGTATATAATCATATTTATCGATTGACTCCATTACCCTTTATCAATACTGATACAATAAAATCCGTAGCCTCTGTCATAGAGGTGGTTATTAAAATAGTACATATTTGTACACTGATACTGAGACTCTGAGAGCCAGATCTCTATGTATTATATTGAAAATGGGCAGATAAACAACAGAGTTGAAGTCCCCCTTGTTAATTTGGGGTTCTCCAGTAAAATAAGAAGCACAGTGAAGTCACTACTGATTACACGGATATCTGCTTCTCACTAAGCTCATTTTCCTATATTCACCGTGGATATGGGAAGTTCATGGGGGGCCTTGGCAATCCCATTCATAAAATGGGGATATTTGCTTTTCGTACAGTCAGCACATAGAAAAGAATGTCTTTTGAATATTTACTAATTGTCTAGGGGATAGTAAACATAGCATAGGTTTTAGAATGGTTCGGAGAACTGAAGCAGCAGATTAAAACTTTCTCTTCATTGACGACTAGAACCCACAGCATGTATGCAGTCCTGGTACTCGTGTCTCAGGGGAGTATCACCACTCTGCAAATCTAAGACTTTGCTTCCATTAAAAAATTAACTGAAACCTTATATTGAAACAGCCTTAAATTATATTTAGAAATGTACAGAGAAGTGTATAAATAGTCACTCTTGGTAGATTTATTCTAATGGAAGCTTCACTGCAGGTTTAATAATGTTGGAAGTAACTAAAGTGACAGCTGTGGAGGCAGAGCCTTAAGTGCGTCATTCAGGAAGGAAGGAAAAAGCGAATCCAATTAAAAAAGTGACAATGCTGTCACTTCACTCAACTTTTTTTCAATATTATTTGCCTTTTGATTCTATTTTTACAAAGGAAAGAGTCTGGAGATAATTTGTATATCAAATATATATCAAATTTCAGGGGCTGGTTTGCAAACTAAATTTAAAGGTTTAATTTTTGTCTTTACTTGTAAGTCTTTTTCATTCTTACTTTTTTTTTTTTTCTGCTTAACTTCATCTGTCCTCCTCTCCCTTCTTTTCTTAGAAACATGAATTATAGGGCTGGATCTTTCTTTTTCCTTGACAGTGAATAACCATTAAACTGGGAGGCAGGTATAGTCACATGCATTTTGGGTTTCCACTCCACTCCATCTGGAATCAGACAGTGCCTCTGTCTCTCACTTGTGATGGAGAGCCTTCTGCAGCCATGATATCTACACATCTCATGGGAGGCTCGCCACTCTGTAATCCAAGACTTTATTCCCACACATCCCACACAAATAATGGCACCCTTGAGAGACCACTAAGACCCCAGATTCAGCAAAATGAATGCTCTTAGTAAATGCTGCTTTAGTTGTGTTGCTGTATAGCATCAGATTAATCTAACAGTCCCTAAATATGTATTGGCTTGGCAAAAATAATTATACATAATTATAAGTATATATGCATATGATATATAAGATAGATAGATAGATAGATAGATAGATAGATGATAGATAGATAGATAGATAGATAGATAGATAGATAGAGAGAGAGATAGATAGAGAGAGAGAGAGAGAGAGAGAGAGAGAGAGAGAGAGAGAGAGATAGATAGATAGATAGATAGATAGATAGATAGATAGATAGATAGATAGATAGATAGATAGATAGATAGATAGATAGATAGATAGATAATGAAGGGAAGACCTTCAGGTTAGATGATAATAGTTCCTGACTGGTCTGTTGCTGAAATAAGCCTACAATCATTATAAAACAAAGATGACAGAATAAAACAAAAAGTTATAAAATAAAAATTATAAAATAAAGCATTGCTCATTCTGAGCAGTGAGTTACAGAAATCAGTATCAATGGATCATCAGCAAGTTTCTGAAGAAGGAAGGAGGTTTTATTTACCTAGTATATGACCCGTGTTCACTGCTATCGTGGAAAACACAGCACCACAGTACTGTGAATCCATGTTCTTGCTAAGTAGTGAGTGTCACAAATCAATGTTTCTTCAGTCTTAATAATAAGTAATTAGTTATAAGTAATTAATTAATAATAAGTAATTAATAAAATTAATAGCAAGTAACTAATAATAAGTAATCCCAGAAGTTACCTATCAGAAATAGGTAACTGAAAGAAAACAAAGAATTAACTGAAAGATAATAAAGAATCTGCAAGAGTGGGTTCATCTTTACAAAAGTGGATTGTATAAAGCATGCACATTAAAGGAAGGATACTGTTCATCTCAAGGAAAGTATCTAAAAAAAATGATGGGCCTACATTCAAAGTTTTCCTGTACAGTAACCAACAAGCTAACAAGTTACTCAATCTAATTTACTATTATACAATAGCTAAAAAACAGCCAGAGGAGAGTGCAACAAGAGGCAGCAAAGGACAAACTGAAAGAAAACTGTAAAGACAGAAGGAAGAATGATCTATGAAATAGATAATGAAAAGTCAGAAAAAGTTGTCTGTATTCATTCAGGGAAAATTGGCAGCCCATATAGTGATATATTCTGTGTGACCACATAGTATAAAATGTAGTATATATACATTATGTAATATAGAGTTATAAAACATCAATTCTTACTCACCATTCAATAAACTATGCTAAAATGATAACTTTAATAAAATCTCTCATGATATCGACTTATATACTCTCATACATCAGAATTACTTAATTATGAATCAATACAATGTATCTTTAGCTTTTTACTTTAAAAAGTCACTCTAATAGTTCAGAACAATTAGCCTATGACCCAGCAATCCACTCTTAGATAATTTACACAAGAGACATGGAAAATTATGTTCACACAAAAAGTTGCACACAAATGCTTATACAATGCTTTTATTATAATTATTAAAAACTAAAGGTAACCTTTAACTGGTGAATGGATAAACAAGCTACAGCATATCCTGACAATGGAATACTGCTTAGGAATGAAAGAAGTTAATGACCAGCACAGGGACATGATTATTTCTCAAATAATTATGTTAAATGAATGAAAGTGGATAAAGAAGCTATGTACTATATGGTTATATTTTTATGACATTCTGGAAAAAAGTGAAAATATAGGGACAAAGAACTAGTTAAGTGTTGCCAGGAGCTGGGAATTAGAAAAGGAGTTGACAAAACGTGAATATGAAGAAATATTTTGACTGTGAGAGAAATATTCAATGACATGCAGTCTGAAGTGGCTAATCCAGGATTTAAATTTAGGTTACCTAATTCCAGATTCAGTGACAATGACAAGTGTTCTATATTTCAATTGTTTTGGCTCTATAACTGAGGTGGCTATATAATGGAATCTGTTTGTCAAATCTTATAGACCTGTAAACTGAAATGGGTGACTTTGACTCTATGGAAATTATATATACCGCTATTTTAAAACTTGGTTCATTTTCTGTGATGATCTGGTGTATAAATTGTACAGAATTAAATATGTGTCAAGTGAGTATGACTAGAGCACAGTCATTTTATCTTGGCTGTTTATCCACTATGTGGAACTCATTGCTCTCCTCTCATATTCCTTATGCAAAATTCCGTAAGTCTGGAGAAGCTCACATTATCTGTACTTGTTTATTTCTTTGGCCAGATCAAGAATTTATATTATACAAAAATTATCCTTAAGATGTTCATAATATTATGAATCATAGATCAAGAGAAGAGTCCCTCTTCTAGCATGTTGAACATGTCTAGAAATATTTATTTAGTCTTGAATCTATAGTCCATACTTGAAGACTAGACAGTCTCACAAAATTCTATGTTCAAACTACTGTGCTAGATTCATAGAAAGATAAATATTAGGATTGAACTCTTTTAATATATAAGTGTCAAAAACAATATTAACTATTATTTATTTATCTACTTACTATATATTAAGGTGACATTGGTTTAAAATACTGTATGTGGGTTGAGGGAACAGGTTCACATTTCTCAGATATACCTTATCATATGACACCCACCAAAACACCTAAATCTCGTCGTATAGACCATTAGGCCCTTTCCCTCTTTTGTTCCCACCTGTCCACACTCTCCCTTTTACTAGTTTCAATCCTACAGTCTCATTTTTAGGGTTTGTTTTAGTTTGTCATTTCCTTTGAATAACTGCTATTTACTGAGCACTTCCATTAGTCATCCCATTTCTCCAAGCTACTTGCATGCCTGAAGCTTGAAAAGTCCCCTGTGAGGTAGATGATTTAATTCACAGACAAGAAAAGTAATACTAGAAAATTTAGCAACTTGCCAATGACACAAGGCTAATTAAAGTGGGAGGTCTGAGACTAAAATTAGCTCTCCCTAATTCTAAACTCATTAAGACACAATGATAAAAAATAAGTCTACCATAAAAAAAAAAAAACCTGAAGAATTTTAGAATAGAAGAATAGGCATTTTCAGTAGAGAGTTTCTTTCAGGAAGAAGGAACTTAGATTTGGCCACTTAAAATGGACACAACTCTCTCCTCCATTCCGCTCCCCCTTCCCTCCTGCTCAAAGTTGTGCGCTTCAGTTTGGTGCTTAGCTTGTTTTGACTTTTGAAGAGGAGGGTGGAGGGAGGTAAATCCCTGGGATTACAATGTTGTGAAATTTATATATAAATAAACAATAAAAAAAATGGACACAACTCTGACTAAGTAGAAGGATTTTTCCAGTAGAGGAAGTAACTGCCTCTGTGCCAAACCTTTCTGGCTAATGTCCAGATGACAGTTTGATACTAACATCAGGATAGGGTAGAATTAAACTAAAAGGGATCAATTGTATGATAATTGATGGAAATGAACTTTTACTGATGAATTTAATGTAGTATATACACATACTGATTTATAAGGACACACATCTGAATCATGTAATGTTACATGAAGTAACAATGTTACTCCAATAAAAATATTAAAATATAAATAATGAATAAAAAAGCAAACAAAATTGAACCTGATTTTTGGACACAGTGTTGCAACTTTTATGGGAAGAAAATTGAACCAGAGCCATAGTCCTACCTGTAACACTTGAAATTCTTTATCAGTTGGGCAAGGAATATAACCCAACTACATCTTTTATTGTTTCATAATGTGTGAAAGAAATTCAATAAATATATCTTACTCCAGATTACAATTTTCCTGTTCTACTGCTTACATTGCTGTAAAGATCAAATTAAATTATACATATATATGAAATATGGTGGTGGGAGAACCTCAGGATGTACAATGATGTAAGCATATATATATATATATGTGTGTGTGTGTGTGTGTAATCAATAAAAAATAAAGTTTTAAATGATAGAAAAATTACACATATATAAAATAAATTTCAAGTTTAATATTGGCACATAATGGATGAATTTAACGAAACACAATCAGAAATGTCTCCACATCTGGTTTCTTAGTCTGGTTCAACAGATGGACAGTAGACAGTTCTAACTCGTGTGAAGCTGAGAAAATCAGTAATGATGGATGTAGATATGTCACAAGGGGTCATAATGTTTCATAGTATGAAAAAATGTGAAGCAGTGGAACTTTATACATATTTTCCTTTCCTAAATTAAGTTACAACTACCAATAATACCTTTGGAATTTTTAACAATAAATTATAATAATACATTAACATGTGGGAAATAAAGTTTTACATAGAAAGCCTGCCAGTAATAGATGCACTTTTTTGAAAAACATTCTTATCACTTTTTTGAAAAACATTCTTATGATTCAATTCACAACACTTCAAAATAAAAAAAAGGACCATTTTAATATCAATACACTGAACTAAATCTGGCAGGGAGTAACTAGATGTGTTAATATAAAGAAGACTCACCAGGCACGCCTCTGAATAAGTCCAGTAACTCCCAACTCAAACTTCTAATCTTTGGAATTTTATATATTTGTATTCTAAGTACCCAAAAGAAAAAAAGAAGACAACTACTCTACCACCAATACCAGGATTCTAAGTCTATAATGAAAATACATATTAAAATCTTTATATGAGTATTTTAGTCATATTTAATATATATATGTGTGTATAATCAAGAAAAAATAAAATTTCAAGTGATAGAAAAATTTACACATATATAAAATAAATTTCAAGTTTAATATTAAATTTCAAGTTTAATATTAAATAAATGTCTTCATTCACTGAACAAATATTTAGTGAGTTCATATTAATTTCCAGGAAATGCATTACATATTGAAGTAATGATAATCAAGAAGACCATCTTTTCCTTATAAACCTGGGATCCTCAAGGGAATAATGCAGTACAGAGAATATACATAAATGTGCTTATAATACTCAATAGAGGTGGCAAAACTTAATGCTATTAACTAGTACTAACCTCATAAAATATAAAGACTGCATCTGTGTTATAAAAAATATGACAAAGTTATAATCCAACTAGTTAGCTAAGTATCTCTGACAGGGAAATTTTGAAGTATTATAATTCTTTTAAGTCTCAATCTGAAAGTCTTATTACTTTGATCCTGTCGGTGGTAACTAAATCAAATGACACATCTAAATAAACTGATCTAAAAAGATCTTATTCAAAATGTCAGGCATTGCTGATTTGAATGAGGCTTGAAATCCACCATAGCAACTTGAAAATTTCCTAATCACAGCTGAGTAATGCACATTTCCAGAAAAGAAACATTGACACAAACATAAAAGTAGGCTACACTTACTGGGAAAAAGTACAGAAAAAAGCCCACCAGGATTATTTCATCATCTCCAAATGCCTCAAAATGTTATGTTAGTCATCAGATAACTGAGATGAAGTAAATTTATTATGTATTATTGGTAAAGTAGAAAAACTATAAATTCTTAATATCATAAATGTATAGCAAGAAAATGCAGACAATACTTAATGTCTACTAAATTTGAATCACATTTAGTCCTCAAGGAAATTTACCACCTTATTTTGTTTTGCTATAAATAAAACATGGATGACAACAAAACACATATAAAAGAACACGATGTTATATTTCACCTTAAAATTAGAAAGTGACTACCTTTCTCAAGAAAGACTTACTATAAGCATTTAAATATACTGGGGAAAATGTTAAGCTGTTAATATAACTATTTTAGAAGATTTATTATCTATATTATGCTATATGCCTTTGATACTTAAAAATGTGACAAATAATTTCTGCTTTCAAATCATAGTAACACTGATATTTCTTGAAATATTCTAGTTTGGAAGTAGAAAATATGCTGGGGAAAAGTAAAACACAAAAATATGAGGATAATTTTTTTGGGTAAATATTTGTGATTCCTTAAACATAGCATATTGGCTAAAACAAAGTGATAATGTATAGGGTGCATCATTTAAAAAATGTCTGTTCTAAAAGTTTATTTCAATGATTGGTTCCATTTTTTCAGTTTTCACACAAAAGTATTTTTCCCTCTATAGCTATAATAGGAAATGCTGGTAGCACAAAATGAACATGCTGTAGTACTTTCTTTGAAATCCTTATAGTGAACCTTTTGCATATAACTTCCTAACAGAAAAAAAAAAATCCACATACTTCATTTTCCCTAAAGAGCAGCATGAGATTTCCAGTCCTCTGCTTGAACACATAAAATATTAAGAGCCAATTTTCAACTGCACCTCTGTCACTTCCATTATCATTCTACACATCCAGAGGTGATAATGGACTCTGTAAATTGCAGTCTTTCTCCATCCCAGAGCACTGAGGGTTGCACCAGGGGATAGTTCCACACAAAGGTGGCCCAGATGTGTGTTAATGGCACTGGGCAAAAACCAGCAGACACCACCATCCATGATAATGTGATGTGTTACCCAGAGGAAAGATAAAATGAGCAGAAAACAATTTTCTTAGAAATTCAGTAGAATCAACAGTACCCTGTTCATGCCCACAAATCAAATGTGTATCCCCATTTCACAGGATCTTGGAAACAAAGATTACACACTCTTCTAAGGTCCCACTTGTGAAGGAATTGTCTAAACCAAAACAATAAGGGCTCATGACGCTGACATTGAAAAAATAATGGGAAAGGCTTCATTTCCACTGACATTTTGAGACATACCAAGAACTTTTGGCAGTATTTTCAAAATTATCTTTAAACAAGAAGCAGAAAAAGGGTAATAGCAAAAACCATGTGTATGTTATCCGTTGGGGAAACAGTCCCCATTGCTCTCAGTGGTGGGCCATTTGCCTATTTAGAAACAAGATGTCTTATAAAAAACTAAAGTTCACACTGAAATTTTAAAGTATCATGATTCCCACTACTCCAAGTCAGCAAAAAATTGTATTTTAATTATCACAAGAGGAAGTGACATAGAATTTGTTTTTCTCTATTTTTCATAGTTCTGTTTTCTCACCAGTTTTCTCTCAATAGCACTCAGTGAGTATTCATTGGTTGAACCCATCTGACTGAGTGCTGAGGTTCGGGAGAGGATATAGTAGAATGGAAAGAAAAGGGCTATTCTAACAGGACAAATGCATGGAGAAAGAAAGGGGACAGAACAAAGTCAAATTTCATCACTCAGATACGTAAATGTGCTCTTTATATATTAGGAATATATGTGATACATCATCACTGTTTATATGCTTGTAAAACCAAATATTGGTTTTGACAAATAAAGGTCAATTTTTATCTTTTGAACACATTTTGGGGTCATTCTGGGTTCCAAAATAAAGCTAGAATTCAAAAGAAAATGAGAACAACAATACACACACGCGAACATGCACACAAGCGCACACACGAAAGAAAGAAGAAAAGGAATTAACAAAATGCTATCTCTATAAACTTAGGGTCGAAAATTATCAATGAGCTCCACCTATATCTTCTTCCTTCCTACTCCATGCAGCAAAAGCCAGCCCAAAAGCAAGTACTCAAGCATACAAAGGCAGTGACTAAGCTCAAGGGCCAAAGCGAAACCCAGTGATTACAGTTGGGGAAGCAGACAGACTAACTACAGAGCAGAATGATACTTACTAGGGAATAGGTGGCAGAAGGCTGCCTCTGGTGACATCACACCAGAGTTATTCTTATGACTTTATACCTTTTCCTCCAAATTGCTTTTTAAGAAGAAAAAAAGAAAGGAGGGAGAGGTATACAGTAAATGCATGCACAGAAAATTTAATTTATATATGTTTATAATCAAATCCAGCAAAAGTAAATCCAAGAGATAGGAAACATGTCAGAGACTGCTAGGGAAAAGTAGAATGGAATGGAGAGTTATTGCTTCAGGGGACAAGGTGTTCTTTTGGGGTGATGAAAACATTTTTAAACTGGAGACAGGTGGGGATTGCACAGCATTGTGAATATACTCAATGCCAGTGAACAGTACACTTTTAAGTGGTTAGTTATATGCCCATGAACTTCACCTCAAAGAAAATAAAAAGCAACTGAAATACTTCATATGAAATTTTATGGTACTATGACTAGATATTGTGAAGTATCACAAAAATTTACAAGGATAATCTCTTTGCTTTTCTCCTTCTTACATGGAGAAAATTTGTGATGCTCTTGATGAGAAATCAGAAACTTTTGATATCATTGGGAAACAGGAGCACAGTTAATGTCACAGAGGTACTTAAAAGAGTTATAAGATTGTAATAATACAGCAGCAAAACAGCAGTTACTATGATTACATATGCCAATCTTCTGAAAAACTTTCTATGAATTTTTAATGATGCAAGTAATTTTTCAAGGTCATTGAAAGAGCAAGCAGGAACTCAGACATAAATTTGTTCACAATTTCTTGGTAACTGCAACAAAATAAGCAAGTGGGATTTGTGGAGGAGGAGAAATGATGTACTGAAGGAAAGGTGAATAACAACCCTGTATAATTAGTTGCATACACTCTTTAACCTCATAGAAAATAGGTAGGTGTTCTTGAACATGGAATGTTAGTAAGGTAATCATGTTCTGGTGTATTAAGTGTCTTCGTTTAGAAAACTCATTTTCTAATTATTTGATTATATCTGTAAACCAATGTCTGGAGAACATTTTAAACCATACAGTTAAATCTATGTGAAGGATATTAAACTTATGTATTTACATAGAATGAGATATTTCTCAAAAACTTGAAATAATGTTTGTATCATTTATAATAATAAAATAAGAAATAATATTTCTCTCTAAATGTTAAACTATAAAATGGAAATATATTGGAACACCAAGGATGTCTACAAAAGGGGTGTGTGTGTGTGTATCTTTCAATCCCTGGAGTAGTCAGAGTAAAGTCAATCTTCCACAGGTTCATAGTAAATAGAAAATTAGAAAGGTCAATATTCAAAATATCTTTCTAACATTGTTCAGAAGACTATGAATTTCAGGCAATAAACTTAAAGGATTTCTTCCCATTGGCCAAGGCATGTCTATGATAGAGATGGATAGAGAGACTTTTACAAGTCTCTGTCAATTTGTGAAACCTTCTCTTCTGCATTTGGTGTTCATTTATAATGGCCCAAAGACAAAGATTTATCTAATGTTCATTAGCCAATTCCAAACAAATTTAATATATTTATCCATGATCATTTGCCTACAGAAAAAAAAAGCTTGTTAAATACAGATCTTGAAATCCATCCTTGAATTATTTCTTCTTATAATAGGTAGGTTGACATTTTACATGATTTGTCTCCCCATGTAGCTATACTGTGGAGAATGTGCTACCACACTCCATGCAGTGGTTAGGTTTCCATTTCAAGTTGGATTTTATCTAATAGCCATTTTAAGTTGACATTTTGTTTAATACTCCACTATGTCCATGAGAGAGAACTGAATTCACTGGTGTCTGAAAACAAAAGTATGGGAGCAAGACATAGACATTGGATTGTATGCTGAGAAAATGACCACTATTCCATTAACATCATATAGTGTCCTAGATAGCTTATTCACTTATATCTAAAGATACACCTTCATCTCCACCTTAATTGCTCTGCATATGATGGCAATGGTTATGATAAGGAAATAATATAACAACTCAGAATGTAGTATTAACAACTAGTAGACCACCAACTATCTAAAAGAGATTATAATCACAAAATTGATGAGAAGGTGAGCTTAAAGAAAATTGTTAAGGGTTAAGGTAATTTTGCATTTAAATCTTCTAGGTATGAAGAAGTTGTATAACAGGATTCCAAGAAAATCAGTAGTAGGGGTAGAGAGCTCACTGAGCTGAAGGAAATTATAGTGATGGTTAAAAATTAGCTCGTTTGATAAACTCATATCATGTCTGTACATTGTCACTGACTGTGTCACTAGAAATTTCATACTTATCAATTGCCAGAGATATTTTGGTTCTGATGCTCAACATCAATCTTGAATATCAAACAGATAGCTATTTTAGATTAAATTTTCAAGTAGCAGATACTGTACAATTAAAAAATAATGTGGTGGTGAAAGTAAATTAAGGAAATTATAAAATATTCAAGAACATGCAAAATGTGGTCATTGGAAAATTTAGTTAAGTTGAAAAAGGTGTGTTAGGAGTTGCGTGTGAATGAAAAAGAAATTGAGGCAGAAGAGATTGATAACAACCTGTGAGGCTAGCCCACAGAACAGGGATCCTTGGAAGCATGTTCAGGTATCAGCTTTAATGAAGCTGAGAAACTCCTTATATACCCCAGCAAGGAAAAGTTATAATGATGTAATGAGGAAGTAGCAAAGTATATGTGACATGCAGCAGGGAGGATGTGGGGATGCGTGATAACAGAAGAATTTACCTTTGGGGACAACAGTCATGGTTAATAGGTTATAAGTCTCTTGGGACATTCCAAAGAGGTTAGGAAGCTAGGTTACAGGTGAAAGATGTGCTGTTGCCCACCTTTTAGTGTGCCAGAGTGGGCTAGAGATATAGGAGGTGTTCCTCTTATCTGAAGCTCCATCATTGCCTGCTTCCACATTCCACAAAGGTAAAATCATGTAATTTTATAAACAGAAATATTTTAAATAAAACTACATATTCTGTTACATTACATTCATTAGTAAGAAATTAAAATAAATACCATAGAACAATTGCATTCCTATGTAAGTAAAACAGAGATTTGTTTAAAAATTTGAAATAATAGTATTTTCTAAATCTGTTAACTTAAACACAAAACCTTTAAAGTAAGTGACACCATCAATAAACTATTATGCTAGTGTCTAACATCAAAGTTCTCAATAAACACTTTGCTTTTTTAGGTACTAACCAGATATTTTAAATAATATTTAAATTGACCCACTTAAAAAATATCCTCACAGGTTTATGCACATACTTAAGAAAAGAATTTAAACTGCACTTTCAATACTGCTTATTTTTCACTTTATGAATTCAACTTGAGTTCAGAAGCACAAAACACATTAATGTATTACTATTTTTTTATTGTTTTAAAAGATATCTCATACTTTATTGGATCTTAGCCTTGTATCAGTTGTAAGGTTATTACCACTGTAGTCATCACAATTTAAAGAAACAAAGCATGAACCACCATCAATTGTAAGACACATCCCAATATCAAATATGCAAAAATAAGGTCATCAGGAATTACTATGATGCTGTATCTAGAAACAGAAAATATGTAAACTATAACAGAATCGTGATCAGACAGATGTCATACTAATAAATGTAAATATGATTCTCCCATTAGAAGAAAATAACCAATTGAATTTCAAAGTAAAATAGAAAAACTAAAAATAATCAGTTTTTTAAATTTTTTTTAAATTTACTTTTATTGTTTGCACTTATATATCTATATACATATATATTGCATCATTGTCTACCCAATGCTCTTCCATCACCTTACCACCAAGCACCATCTTAGTCTTTTGTGCCACCCCCTGACTCCGTTCTCTCCTTCCTCTCCCTCTCTTGTTCTAAGCTTTAGTTCTGTTGGTAATTTTCAATTTTTTTAAGCATTAGCTTGTTTTTCCTATATCCCATTCCATATTTCTCTATTTCTTTCTGGCTTATTTCTACTAACATGATTCCTTCTAGCTCCATCATGTTGCTGCAAATGACATGTTTCTCTTCTTTGATTGATGCATAATATTCCATTGTGTACATATACCACATCTTTTTCAACCATTTATCAGTTTGGGGCATTTGGTTTGTTTCCTTTTTAATTAGTGATTTTGTGTCCTTTGGGTAGATTCCCAGTAGTGGGATTGCTGGGTCAAATGGTAGTTCCACTTTCAGTTGTTTGAGGGTCCTCCACGCAGCCTTTCATGGTGGTTGGACCAGTTTGCTCTCCCACCAGCAATGTAAGAGTGTTCCTTTTTTCTCCGCATCTGTACCAACACTTGTTGTTGCCTGTTGTTGTTGTTTTTTTTTTTTAATGTGGGCCATTCTTATTGGTGTAAGATGGAATCTGTGTGCTTTTGATTTATTTCTTTTCACTAGACCTGTTATGTACATGGATGATAAGCAAGTATGTTTTAAGTAGAATGAACTAGTTTCCATATAGAGCACACATTTGTCCAGAACATGATATACTTTTTAAAAAGTGGGTCACAAACTGCCCATTATCAATCTAGGGCGAGCATTTTTTAGGGTTAAAAATTTCAAATGAACAAAAATAGAATTTAGGGCAATAAAGAACACGTCTGCCACATAAAATTACATTTTAAAACATAATAACATGCATATATTAAAATAAAATGTATGATATTAAGTAGTTAATTTCTACCTCCTTTTTCCCCGGACATAATAGGTCACTGAGATAAAAATATGCTTATATATATATATATACATATATATATATACACACACATACATGTGTATATATATATACACACATATATAAGCATTCTTTTTATCTCAGTGACCTATTATATCATATATATATATGATATGTTTGCGCTAGTTTTAGCTTTTTCTTGTCCTTTTATTTGGTTTCTCTATATCCCACATACAAATGAGATCATCGGTACTTATCTTTTTCTATTTGACTAATTTCAGCTACATAATTTCTTCTAGTTCCATCCATGCTGTCCTGAATGACAAGAGAATTAACCTACATTTTAAAAAACAGATAAAATTAACAAGTTACCAGAGAAAACCCCTCTCACATTGCTCACAGGATTGTGAGTAAAACATCTTACAAGCTGGCTTCTGAAACAGTGTAGATGATATAAAATTCAAACTTTTTAAGTGATCTATAAAGTATGCTTTCATATTTCCTTGTAATAAGCTTGTTTTTTTTGAAAAGTTATGTCCATTTATGCACATGGAAATGTTAAATTTGAACTTTTTCAAATTATTTTATTACATATTTCTACATAATATATAAATATATATATATAAACTTAATATGAAAAACACATTTTCACATACATACTTAATATGTTTTGTTAATCAAAAGTAACAGGTGGGGTGGTAACCCTCTCTCTGGTCATGAGTAAGGGGCTTCAGACAATTGGAGGTACACAGTAGATCTGGTCCTGAAGAAACTATGCACAGGAAAAAATGTTCCCTTTCAAAAACATCATTTTGGGTGCGACTGTCTCTAAGCAAATCAGTAACATTAAAGAACTTCAATTACAAAATATGTGGCATTGCTAAATGTCTTGGTTTACAGAAAATAAAATTCTAAAAAATAGGGTAAATTCTAAAAGCCTATTATATTTTCCTCAGCACATAGACAAATTCCAATAGAAACTTTAATGGAACCCATGCCTGGATTTTCTTTATACATTAATGGAACCCATGCCTGGATTTCTTTTCATTGAAATATTCTCCTTGCAGACTATAGGTAGTCCTCATCAAGAACATCAGAATCTGGATAGCTTTCCCAGAGTTATCGGGAGGCAAATCTGGGGCTCTTGTTCTCAGTCTTGATTCTTTAATGAACCCACTTTTACTCTCCTTAACTTTTTAAGTTTTAATAATATTCTCTGTAGAATAACTGAAATAGCTAGGTAATTCTCTTTTTCTTTTAGCTAATTTGGTGGCAACTTTTTGTGTATCTTCTGTGTATTTTCAAAATTCCTTTTGCCAAATAAGATGGCATAATGATAAACCATTTTATTCATAATTGTAGTCACACTCAATGGGACAGGGTAAGTACTTCGGGGGAAAGCTACTTCATGGGCCATCTTACAATTCCAACTACCACAGGTATAAGAAACAGCATATTTTCAATATCGGTATAATGGATGGTTTGTTATTTCATACATTTTTGATATTTGGAATATCAAATTCTGAAAAACATTTAATCATTATAGAAAGTGTTCAAAAATCTTAGTTTTAAGTCATTAACAGTGACAACTAGTTCACTTATTTAAGACCTATGATGACATAAATAAGTTCTCTATTTGTTCATGAAAGGAAGATTTCTCAGTGCAAAACATCTCTTCCTCCAAAGACAGTGTAAGGCATAAAAGTTACAATAACTCATACATACCTTAATCTGAGATGGTCCTTTTTCAAATATGACTAACAATGCAGGAATAAATTCAAGAGATTTCAGAAGAGAAATTAAAGAAAGAAATTTTTGGTCTCTTTGAGATTAAAGCACTTTGTTATAAATGCATTAAAACCAACTGTAATTTTAAAAATTCTCCTAAGTAAAATTATATTGTTGATTTTTCCAAATACAATTGAAATCCAAAAAAGAGAGGACCAAGTATTCACTTTAACCTAAATAGCATTTCAGTTTTAGAATAGAAATATTATTTTGAAGTATTAAATAGTATTGAGTAGTGTAAAAATTATGCATTTTTACTGTTTTCTGTTCAGTTAAATTGTTCTCTGTTACATCATCTTTAATCTTTTCTATTATAAAGCACACACACACGTGCACACACACACACACACACACACTTTGGATGTCTTTATTTTGGCAAGTCCATCAATATGCTGGTGTAGAGCTCAAACCCAGTCCCTTGTCTAACATGGTCCCTGCCACAGGAGAAGGCTGAGGTGAAGCTGTGATGATGCTGCTCCATGTGCAATGCTACCAGCAAAGTCAGACTGTTTTCCTAGCTAAACCAAGACATTATTTCTTATGTGGAAAATTAACCAAATAAAAGGGAAAATCTTGTCATTTCTTTGAGTTTTTCATTTTTATTTTGTGGATTTGATTGGCAGTTAGACCTATTTCTCATTTTTTGTTTACTGATTTCCAAAATTCTTTTTTTCAATTAACTTGATAAAACATTGGAGAATTTTAGGTGGAGGGACTAGAGAGAAGATTATATGCTGAAATACCATAAAATACAACCATATTCAAAAATAGCTGCTTTCTAATGGTTATTGAATAGGAAAAGTAGTTCCTTAGCACGAGACCAGTTTCCTTTCCTTTCTCTCTGCGAGTATAACCTCTGTTTGATATACATGTGAATACAGATTTGGTCTAAGTGAAACATAGCACATATAAATTTACAGAACAAAACATGGAACATTCAAACCAGTCAGAATAATGGCATAGTATACACTTTAGTTTTACTTATAAATTCAAGAAGTATTTATTGGTAAATACATTAAAACTACTATATAAGACATTATGGATAAAAACAATAAATGAGACCCATTCCCTCCTCATAAATCAGTTTATAGATATTATAATGGAGAGTAGAGTCAAGTTAATCTTGAATATAAAAATGATACCTTCAGAAATAATTCTTAGTACATGGATAAATTTTGTAATATTGCTATACATAAAGCTAATTCTGTCTAAAGGACAAGTCAGAGAAAGCTTACTTCCAGATGAAGTAAGGACTAATCTTCATAAAACTTACAATTATGCATTAGCTTGGTGTAGGGTAAACTGGAATTTAAGTGATGAACTTAATGTAGTGATGAACTTAATGTAGATGTTGATTGATGAGGATGCACACCTGAAATTTACATATTATAATGCAATTTACTTCAATAAATATTAAAATAATTTAAAAAATAATTTAGCAATGATTTCTTGTTGATACACACACTTAGAATCCTAAGTGTATGCTTAAGCATATTCTTTGATTATTGAGAGTGTGGTAGATAGTCAGATTGCATACTGAGAAGTCATTACATACACTCAGGCACTTAAATGTGAAAAAAGTTAGTGAACTGTCAGGGGTCACGCAAGGGTGAAAGGTTTGAGGCTGCTCTGCTAGTCTTCAAATCTTTGAGGGTGGCAGTGTCTTTGATCTGTCAGTCTTTTAAACTAGGAAACCTGGAAATATTTCTCAGGATCATTTGATCTGTTTCTGGTAAGGTAGGTAGTCTCTGTGTTGTGCTCTCTCCACCAGCTAAACGCTGGGCTTTTATGTTGGAGAAAAACCAGGCTCCTAGTGACATAGAGAATTAAATAAAGGGCTGATAACAAGGTCTGTGACTGGACTTGCAATCAGGCTGCAGGATCTCATGCAACCTCGGCTTAGAAGGGATGGCTAAATGTGTGGAGGCATAGGTCCTACGTGAGTACAAGAGACACATACTGCTCAGGAAAAAGTCTCGTAGCAAGGCACCAAGCTCACTGATTGGAAGGGTTAGAAGCCCAACTTTGCAATATGCGGTGAAAACCGCCTCTAGGTATAAGCAGAGGCTATAAAACTTAGAAGAATATGAGACAGAATGATGCATAAACACATTTAATGGAAAGTAGGGAAATAGAGACAGAAGCAGGCAAAGTTAGAAGCATGGGGACTCTGACCTGAAAATACTCCTAGTGAAAGCTGAGTGACCAGCATTACTTGCCTGACTTTTGAGATAAAGAAATGGTGATGAAACTTATAAGACTAGGGGTTGTTTTAACTTTCAGAGTATTGTAAGTAGGAATCCTAGCATATGTTTTATAGCGATGTTTATATCCACTTTACGATCCATTTATTATTCAACAAGGCTCATGTTTTCTCAAATCACTTGTTGAGTGTGACATATACAAAGATGAATAGCAAGCAGGTCCCTGCCCTCTGGTGATTGTCTAGAAAGGGGAATAAAATAACCAAACCAGAGATTTCTGTTTTAAATATTTTTAAACTCTACAACATTACTAAATTATTAATATTAAATAAGAGTATTAATAAACAACGGTTGATCCTTACTATAAGTGAGCTTCCTTAAGCAGTAGAAGATGATGTTCAAAAATGTAAGAATTTTTATATAAGCTGAAAATCACAAGAACAATATACCTTATGACTGACTCAAAAGGTACCATTTTTACCACACCCAATAAAAATGTTGGGTATGTGAAGGAATAGAAATTCTTATTTTATTGACCAAAGAAAATATATTTGTAAAATGTTGATGCTAACCCATAAGGTTAGCATACCATAAGATTCAACTAAAATGTTCTGGATTGGTTTACTTTTAAGGAAAAAAATATTTGATGAAGGCTAAGTTGGCATGAGAGGAGGAGTTGGAACAAGTCAACACTGGCAAGCTGCATAATAATGAATTTGTTCCTACTGAAATGAAATTGTTACTGTTCGTTTTTGTCATTTACAATTGATTCATGTGCTGCATCTGGCATTTTAATCTTAGCATTTGAGAGCCATTCCATCTTTCTTTATGACATGAGAATTAGTCAAAGCCAGTTAAAAACAATAAGTATGGAGCACAGCATCATTAACAAGAGTCTGATTGGAGAAGTTTCTTTCCAAACCTTCAACATTGTTATTTGACAGTATCCTGTGCGGTATTGTGAAAGACAACTTTGCGCTAGGAAAGTGAGATGATCTAATATAGTGCTATTTAAAGTATTTAACTTAAGAACATAATTACTTGTGTTCATGCATTCTACTCAAGTAAGTGTAATTAAATATGGGGTAACATTTCAACATTTCACCAGTATTACTTTTAAATGTCATCAACACGTTTTTTAATATAAATAAAATCATGTCATCTTGTTGTTGAAATGATTTACAGGAATTAAATTTTTGACATTCTCTTACAAATAACCATTTCATTTTATCATGACCATGAAAAAAATTCTAAATAAGGTTATTTTCAACTTAAACTTATTGAGGGTGTCTTCTCATCTCTTTTTCATCTGAGTTGTAGAACTTAATAATAATAAAAATAATAATGATGATGACAATGAAAATGAAATGAAATAATTTTCAGAACTAGAACATTTACTGTGTTTGAATTGGGTTTAGGTTTTTGTTTCAACTTTGGGAAAAATAAGTGAACTTGAGTTTTAAAATTATATCCAAAAAACACACTTAAATTTAAAATGATGAAAAATAATTCTTTTTGGAGCTTTTCACAAAGAAAGATCTATGCAGAACATGTGTCTTTAGCAACAGTGAGAACCATGTGACTGCCTGAAAAATCTTCCTACCAGTTACACAGTTACAAAGAAGTGTGTGCACCTGGCAAGGTGGCACCTGCCTGTAAGCTTCAGCCTATGAAGCAGCTGGTGCTAGGGATCGCAGTACGAGTGCCGCTCGGGGCAACACAGCGAGACCCAGTCTCCCCCCCCTCCCCATGCGTAGTGGTGCATGCCTGTAATCCCAGCTATCTGGGAATCTGAGACTTGGGATGCCTTGAGTCCGTGGTACCCGGGGCAATGTGAGCTGCAATTCCACGGGCAAAAACAGCAAGACCTAGTCTCAAAAAACAAAACAAACAAACAACCAAACAAGTGTGTGCGTCATGTTAGGTCATGTTAAATAAACAATAAATTTCTTTTTTATTTTTACAGCTACAAACTGTGCTGTACTTAGAAACTTCCATCTCCAACATAGGAAGGAAAAGGCTTACCTGTGAAAAATGTCATACTGACAGAATTTGATAATTAGTGGAATTCTCTAATGTTACAGATGCAGATTAGAATATGTAACTTCGAATTCCCTTTGAATTTATAAACTACAAGTTACTATGGTGCATTCTTCTATTATGCGGGGATAACAGAAAGTTCCTGCTCCTTCTTATAGATTGCCTTTTTTTTTAATGTAGGTAATAATCTAAAAGATTTCTTTCATTTCTGAACAAACTTGGTGGTTCTTTAAGGTGGCTCTGCACCATCATTTCTGCTAACATGTGTGCCAGGCTAAAATGAGGAGCGTATACCCAGCAGGTTATTTCAGGATGATTTACAATATTTTATTTTCTAGATAGTAGAAAACTTAATGGTGACAAATGTGTATAAATATGTATATGTATATGAATCCAGAGTGCCCTCCACAAAAAGAAAGAGACACCTTTGCATATTTTATTTCATTTTGAATTTCAGGGTCTCGGTTAATTCTTTGATTTAGTGTCTGTCTCTGTCTCTGCCTCTGTTGCTCTCTCATATGAGCAATAAATTATGAGTGCACAAAGTAAGTATTCATAAAACATGCTATTTTCAAAAAGGTTTTGAGATGGGTCAGACATTTATCAAATTTTATGCTTAACTAATATTTATAACCAGGGAAGGAAACCCAGCAACATTCTGGTTTGATAAATATTTTGAAAGGTGATAAAGAAAACCTGTTTCCAGTAAGTTCAAATTACCTTGTGGTCTATTTGCTCAGCTAAGCAAAAATTACTAATTTGTTAATTGCAAGGATCAACTTTGCTAAAAAAAATGCATGAAATAACTCAATATGATTAACAGTGCTGAAAAAAGTTCTAGCTATCCATCCTAAATGTTGGGAAACAATGATCCTTTTTGTCCTTATCAAAGGAAAGATATGAAGATAGAAACCATAATCCAAGTAAAATATGACCAAATTAGGAAATTTAAAAGCATCCTTGTAAAAATTTCTTAAACCTAAATGTAGCAAGAATAACTGAACTTAAAATGTATTATTACTATGAGAGTCAATGGCTGGGGTGGGATCATGTTTTGAGGAGAAAAAAATATCAATTTTTGGTTTTAATTCAGTGAGTAAAAATATCTTATGTTTTATTACAAATGATAATAAGTGTTCAAGTCCCTGTTAATTTTTTAAAGTTAGCTTTGCAAGAAACAAGAATCAAAAAATATATTTTGTATATTTACTTCCATAAGCATAAAGCACAATCCAGAACCTACTTAAGTTTTCCATAACTCTTGGAATTCAAATTCATATATTCCATTCAAATATAAGGGTTTGCATTAGAACCTACTTAACACTGTAATTGTCTGGTAGCGTACACAAATATTGAGACATTACCCTTCAGCACCTAAAACTAATATAATGTTATATGCAATTAAACCTCAATGAAAAATATCTGCTAAAGAAATATCAAACAAAACTGATTTGGAAGAAATGAAAAATATTATATAGCTTTCATTTGTTGGTTTTGCTGTGTGGCATGGATGAGTTATCTAAAGAAAAAAAAATCCTGTCTAAAGGGCTTTAATTAATCCACAAAAGGACAAATTAAATTCCTATAATGAAGGGGGAAAAGAATTTACATTTCCATCATGAGTTTTACTTTTCTGAATAGTTTCTGAACATTCTTTTATTAAATGAGTTCCAAAGTATCTATCTGCCTATTTTGTCTATATCCCTTAGAGAGGAAGATCAGGAAGGACAAATGAATACTCATTTTTTCAAATATATAACTTTTAAGTCAATGATGCAATGCAGAGTTGTGTTTTTTAGGTAATAGATTTGCTTCATTATTTTCCATATATTTAAATGCCATATGTCTATGAAGTGAGCATACGAAGATGAAAGAACTAAAATCCAAAAAGAATGGTTCATTTTATCCTTTGCAGCATCATTTCACTGCTGCCTGTTCCCGGTGCTGAGCCCCATGGTAGACATTTAAATTCACCTTTCAATCATTTGTGTGGGTTAATGACACTGAGTAATAGCACATTAGCAAAGTGCCATTCCAGACACCAGCCAGGCATGCCAAACAGATAATCTGACAATCGTTCAGATTCATTTTCCACGAACAGAAACACTGTTCAGGCTTATTAACTGGCAAATCTGCATAAGGCAGAATGTAGAGCACAGAGCCTCCATTAAAAGTAGCAATCTATCTCATTAATGTAATTTACAAGGATATTTAGCCCATTCTATTGTTGCAAAATCTAAGAAAATAAAATGTTCCTGTTCAACAGAACTGTGTATTTGTAGTAAATCCTTATGATGTCCCTTATGTTTCATGGAAATAAAAGCATCACAAATTGGTTAATAACAGAACTGTTACTTGAATATCTTCTATTTTGCTGCCAGCAGTATAGAGCATTTGCAATTTACTGCTATATGTCCCTGGAAATATAATCTGATGATATGTTCATCCAATGTTTATTAATGCCTATTCCTCCTAATTTTATGTTTGGATTTTCTACTCTCAAGTTACCTTAAAATGTATCCTTGGAACATGAGCTCTAGAGTTTAATATATTGCAAATATCTACCACCCACATTAATAAAGATACACTTGATAAACTGTCCTGTCCTGTCTCTAGTCACAGTAACCTAGGGTCCTGCTTTATTTTTGTTCTATGAATGGGAAGCTCATCTGTAAATATTGAAGTTCTCACTACAATAGCTTAGCAATTTATTTCCATTCAGTATCCTGAGAACTGGCTGCTTCTTTGTGCTTTAGAACAATGTATTATGTCCTTTATTCTTTTTTTTTTGTTAAGAAATGTTCCAGCATTTATCTTCAGATTTTGTGATAAGCAAATTCCATTTCAAATTCATCTCTTTAACAATAGTTTGTCTTTCTTTCATGTTCTTTTGATATGGGTATAACTTTATGTTTAATGGAGGTGATCTTAAGTATTCATGTTCAAGAAAGCTGTCATAAGAAGTAACATTAGAGATAGTCACATATAGGCAATATCAAAGGAGGTGACCTATGCTAAAATTACTTAAGAAATATTAAGATCACCACTCCTCTGTGGCAAATTCCAAGTCTAATGTAACTTACATTGAAAACTTTTAGGTGGGGGAAGCAGCAGCTATAAATGACTTTATTGAGAGAATGAGGTCAGCACAGTCTCTCAGAAAGGCAGAATTCTGGATGGGAGGTGTGTGTTAAGATAATAGGTCCCACCTATTGACAATTTGACACAAGGTCCAGTCCCTGACTTAGATCACAGATTTTCCAACCCTGTTGGGTTACAGGTATAAAACACATTTTCCTGAGTCTTCAACATTTATCCATATCAAAGAGAGTAGTATTCCATAAATTCAAATTTCTTGTTAATTTTACCCAAAGGTTCAACGACAAATTGTTCCTTCAATGATACTGTATTTAACATTTTCCCTTCATTCAGAAACCATTAGTGTTATTGTTTTTCTCTCCTTTATTTATATTGCACAAAAATATGCTTGCATTCTTGAGACTTGATTTGTTTTAGGTTACTGGCCTACCGTCATAGATATATGGCATACATACATATGACTGTTGTATACATATGTGTGTGTATATACACAGTTAAAAAGTGCCCCAAAACTGCATAGAAGCCTATACCTTATACATTAAGGATTAGAAAATGTAGAAACAGAAACATATAATTACTTTTTAAAATATAACAAACACTTTGGAATATATATATGAATTATTTATTATGTGGTGTTCAGTAAATTTCACAAATTGAACCCATTTGCCCACCAAGCAACAGATCAAGATAGAGGAATTTACTAGAATCCCAAATGCCCCCTGATCGCCAATCCCATGTCAGTTTTTTCTGGTTTTGAATGCATTGTGCTTGCCTCACAATTCTTGCTTTAATAAGCATGGTGTATCTTTCTATCAAGTACATTTCTAATGAAGGCATTTCTACCCTCTCATCTTCACCACAGTCTGCTCTGTGCTCAATGAGCTCTATATGGAATTATCTTGGGACTGAACCACCTGCTTTGGTCTCCTGCCACTTAGGTCCAATATCTCCACTTCCCCAAGATGAAGGCATAATGGTAATTTTATTTTAAATTAAGCGTTATCTACTGTGAATCAGACTTTGGGATGAGAACCTCAAGGGCTGAGTAAAGGGTTCATGACTGAAGGGAACATGTGAGATCACAGAATCTGAATCAGAGAAACTTTTGGTGACTTGGTTTGATTGTTCCCTCATCTTTGCCTTAATTTTCCAATCTATAAAAAGAAGGGAATAAAAATACCCAATTTGAAGGGTTGCTGAGAGATCTAAATGATGACATATATCAAAATTATAAGCAGTAGTGATGAATTCTTAATTACCAGGTCCTTCTCCTCTGTTCTGTGACATTCAAATATTATAAAGAAAAAAGATAAATGACACTACATTTTGCTCTTAGAAACCTTTGCGCTCAGTATTAATTTTATATTATTGTTATCTCTAATTTTTAAAATTAAAACAAATTCATTTGTTTGCCATTTCATTTTCTTATTTATCTTTAAAATTGAAGTAACATTGTATTCAAATTACCCTGTGGTCTACTGTAACATGATATAAGTTTCAGGGGTTCATTGCTGAGAATTAACATGTGTATATACTGCATGATGTTCACCATTAAAGCACAAATCTAACCACCATTCCATTGCCCCCCTCTTCCCAACTTATCTACTCTGCTGTCTTCCCTTCTGATAACCACAGACTAGTCTTATAGTTTGAGAGTTTTTTGTTTGTTTGTTTTTTAAATTTCATCTGCTTGTTTGTTTTCTCTATATACCACATGGGTAAAATTATACAGTGCTTCTCTTTTTCAGTCTAGCATAGTTTACTAATCATCATATCTACATGATGCACTCATGTTGTGGTAAATGACAGGATGTCATTTTTTAATAGGTGAATCATATTCCACTGTGTAAATATATCTCATATTTTTTTGTCCATTCACCAGTAAATGTACACTTGGTTTATTTCTTGGCTACTGATATCAAATTTTTTTTTTAAATACGTTAAGACAGAAGGTACACTGAATAAAAGACTTTTTACATAAGCAGGGCAATTAATTTCACTATTCCTTGAAAGTCACAAGAGGATTTTAAAAAATAGTTATCCCATAATAAGCAAATAGTTAACCATATGGGATATTTTAAAATTTATCATTAGCCATCTTATATCAGCTTTCCCTATATTTTTAGCAAAACATTTTTTTAAACTACTGACTCTTGCTTAACCATAAATCAGAACTATTACCAGCTTCTTCATTCACTGAACAGGCAGCCAGATTGTAAGATGAAGGGTCCTATTGCATTTCCCAAGGGAATAAAGTGTTTTAAAAGCTCATTGAAATATGTCAGGCACATTATGTTTTTGTGTGCTGCTATACTGTCAAGTACAAGGCAGTATTCCTAATCAGAAAAGTAAATACCCTGAATGATACCCATAGGATGCACTGTAATATTTAATGAGACCATTTTTTTCATTTTCATTAATATTCAGTAACTTAGTTTGTCAAACTCTTTACCTAACATGTATCATTTGGCTTAACTTCATTTATTCGCCTTTCCGTTTAAACGTCCTTTCTAGAATTAGAGAACTTCCCTTGGGCTCATTGCAGATTATTCCAGTAATGAGCCCTGTTACTCATGTTCTGTTTCTTCAGATCTCTGATACATGGATTAGCTTCCCCGTAAATATTTCTGCTTGAAAGCAGTTGGTTTCCAGCTTTGTAAAATCTTAAAAGGCCTGACATGTACCATATCCACAGGGGCTGCTGCATTTGTAAACAGAATGGTACTGTTTGGGAATAACAGTGAGCTGTTTCTTTTGCCCCAGAAAGGAACAGTAAAGTACTGATAAAACATCACAAAAATGTCATGAAATCTCACATTATCAACTTAAATATGACTTTTTAAGAATTGGGGTGTCCATTAGTTTTGTCATACAACATTTTCTTTATTTCTATTGTCATTTCTAAATTTGAAAACACTGACAAATTTATATTCTGATAAAGCTTAAAAAATGTTAGAATTTCTTCATATGCTGCTAAGTACCACACATCTCATTTTGACCAAAATACGAAAAGGCAAACCAAAAACTCTATGTGAAATAAAAATTGTACAAGCTGAAGGCAGTTGATGTAATATGTACTTGGGCTTCAGACTGATTCCTAATTCTAAGTCCACAGTCCTTCCTGATGGGGCAAGTTTCTCAGTTTCTGAGAATTGGTTTCTTCATTCACAAAACATGGTTAGTGAGACCTGAATTGCAATTTGTCAAGAAGTTCCAGGAAGATGGCCTTCACACAGCCATGCTGCTAGTTTGACCTCGATATTTCTCGTCTCCAGTGCTATGAGAATAAATTTCTCTTGCTTATGAGCTATCTTGCTTATGAGCTATCTCTTGCTTCTGAGTTATACTATCTTATTAAAGCAGTTGTCATGTGTTTCTATTTTGGTTAAAAAACTATGACTGCTATTCATATATGTACCTAGATAATAACATGGATTTAGTTCACGAGATAGTATGTGTGGTTAATCCCTGCATGTAGTTAAAAAACATACCAGAAGTAGGACACTTGTTTTGAATGTAGAGATACGGAAAGGGCATCAGTACCCCTGAAGATGAATGACTTTTCAACCCTGTAATCAAGGCATAACACACAAAAATTGAGGATTTACGGGAAGAATCTTCAGGCTTGTTTTCCTGATGCTACTCCATGGCATTGGAACTTCATAAGGATACTGTTTTCTGCTTTTGGAAATAATCACAAATCTATAGTTTTAATTATCTTTTAGTAGGAAATGGAATCTAAGCACAATTTGAACTAAGTGGGGTTAAATGTAGATTCCCTGATAATTATCCACCTACTATAGCCAGGGACTTGTTTAGGAAATAACTACTAATAGATTTTGGAAGACAACAATAGAGGTAAGAAACTTCAGAAACGTTTACCAACATGTCCTCAGTTGAGAGTTCTAGTTATTGGTATGCACTGGACAACGTGTAGACATTAGAATTGAAGGAGGAAGATAGTACCTCTAGGCTGCCAGGTAGTACTTGAGGCCAAATTGCTTTCTGAGCAGAAGGCAATTCACAATAAAGGGCTGCAACTTTAACAGCAGTTTGTAGAATCAAGGACGGTTTTCAGGATCATCTTGGGGGCTTTTACCAAATATAGATGCTAGACCTAATGAATTGGGGGTTTCATTTGCTCTGGATGGAAGCCCAAGGATGTGTACTTGTAAAAGTTGCCCTAGATAATACTAATGTGTAGCCAGACTTGACATTTTAAGTGGCATAAACCATAACAGATGATGGAACTGATCTGTGCTATTATTTGAGGGGAAAGCATTTTCTCCGAGGGGACAGCATTTTGTCCTCAAGCATATTGGAAACAATGTAGAGTTCTGAATCTAAGACTACAAATACCCTGCAGAAGGTCCCAAATACCAAATGAATTCTTTAACAAAGATGAAAGTTCCAATCGTCACAAGGGATAGCTTACTTTAAAAAGACCCAAGAATGAGAATGTATTTTTAAGGTTAACCATCCTCTACCACAAACAAAATAAAACAAAAACCTATTTTTCAATGTATAATGGTTAATTTTTATGTGTAAATTTGATTGCGGAAAAGAATACCTAAAAAATAGGTTAAAATTTATTCTGGGTCTGTCCATGAGATTGTTCTGGATGAGATTAACATTTGAAGGAATAGATTGAACGAAACAGTCTGCCACTGTCATTAGGCTTTATCCAACACACTGAAGGAGTGACTGGAATGAAGGAAGCCTAAGGGTAACCTCTCTGCCATCTTCCAACTACAACATGTGTTTCTCCTGCCTATCCATACAAACTTTGACAATATTGACTCCTTTTTAAAATTTATTTTTATTGTTTACATACATATATTTTCATATAGATCTATCTATCATCTATCTATAAACATATATATATATATATAATACATTGCTATATTCCCCATGGTTCTCCCATAACCATGTGACCCATGAACAAAATTGACTCCTTATTCTCAAATCTTCAATCTCAAACTGAAACTTTTTAATTTTGTATGTAATTTTATTTTTTCAAATTGATTGCACACACAGACATATGAGTGTGTGTGTATATATATATTTTGCATCATTGTCTACCTGAGGTTTCCCCACCACCTTATCAACCATGAACCATCAAATTAATATCTTGTGCCCATCCCTCCCCTGATTATACCCCTCTCCCTCCTCTTGCTTTATGCTTTCATTCTGCTAGCACTTAGTTTTAGATTTTCCTTGTCTTTTTGTCAATCTAAAACTTTTGAGACATTACTTTCAGTACTCTTATGTCTTCAGCTTGATAACTGCAGATAAAAAGTGTGTGTGTGTGTGTGTGTGTGTGTGTGTGTGTGTGTGTGAGTTCCATTTTTCTGGAGGACTGCGACGCACAGTGGGTTGGGTCTTCAGTTTGTTGCTTAAGAAATACTTCTTACTTTGATAAACAGTTTCCTAAAAAACATAAGCTGCCATGTCATCAAAAATGTTAACATTATCAATACTGTAATTTGCATAATTTTGTAAAGGAAAATGTCTGAGTTTTTTAAAGATCACCCCCTGTCATTTTTCTGCTTTTTACACAGACTGCCTGTTATGCTTCAGGTTAAAAAAAAAAGAAGAGGGGTGGGACGTTAAGACCACAGTGGAATTCACTGGCACAGCAGCAGGGAGTTCTAAGTTCCCATAAGCCAGCCCTCATAAACACCAGCCCATCACACCTTGTTTTGAAGACCTCAAGCTAATAGAAAATGCCTGGATTTTTGTTCTGTTATATTAGACTGTTCACTGGCAAAGAACTGAAGTTCCATTCAGACATAATAAATCATCAGTCTCACACTGCCAAATAATTCACCCAGACTCCCTTCTGTCTTCCCTTCTTTGACAGTTCATCTCCTGTCATCTGAACCAAAGAAGTGTTAATTTTCTTGACTTAGCAACTATTAAACTCAAACCAGAATTTTTATATTATCTTTAACTCTCTTAATTTTAGAAATAACTGATTCTTTGCCAATATAAATATACATATGTATAAGAATGTGCATATTTATTATTCTCTGTTAATCATGTTAATAAGGCAACTGCTCACTAGAAATCTTAGTGGTAATTATAATTTTAATTTAGTAGAATAGGACTTTATTATAAAAAATAGCAGACTGCTAAACTTAATCTCACTTCAACAATCAGATACAGTCTCATTCTAAGATTGAATAATATAAAACTGAGAAACAAGCTCATTTATGGTTCTAGTCTCATTAATTTACTTTGCTCAGAAAGTCTCTAAACCATCATCTCAAATCAGACTCTGCTGACCTGCTGGGCTCCTTCCCCTTGACATATAGTCTTAATGAAGTAATTGTATTGGGATCTTTCCTTTTAGTATTTTCAACTTTGATCCCATTGAAGCATGGGGCAAGTTCTTATATGCTTAACTTAAGGAATGAAAGGAAGAGCAATATAAGAAAGCACAACTTGGAAGAAGAGTATATAGCAAACAAGTTGAAAATAGAAAATACATATGGTTTTCAAAATAGTTCTTAGGGCATCCATCACATTAAGTCATAGAGTCATTTACTTATTCATTATTTGGTTTATTCCCATTCGAAGGACATTAATTTTCTTTTCTGAGAGAAACAAGGAGCCGTTCAATGATATCAAGTGAATAAGTAAGATGATCTGACATTAAAATAATCATTTTGGCCACTCTTTTGAGACTGTTGCTACAAGGAAAAGTTTGATTCTTCCAAACAAGTGTGAGAGGCACTACTAAGGTCATTAATTATTGGTTCCTTTTCTCTGTTTGGGCTTAGAAAAGGGTGTTTTTATAAGTTTTATGCAGTAAAGCAGGAGCACAGATCATGCTGGACAATGAAATGTCAGTAGAAGTGATGTATGTCACTTTCATGCTGTGACTCCAGGAGTCTGCAGTTGCCTTCCCCTATCACTTCCACATGAGGTGCTGTGAATTATATCACCTCTGTTAATCTGAACACCTGAGTGACTGACTGTAAGTCTCCCTCCAGCTTTCTTCCCCTGGCCAACTTAAAGTAGACGCTGATGAACAAAATATATGATTTCTTGGTGTTAAAACACTGAGGCTTAGAGAGTAGTTATTGATTCAAAGACTACTGTGTTCTGATGAAGTCAACTAGCTCAGAAGCTATTACAATAACTCAATTCTGTGAAACTTGGTTCAGCTTTGACCAAGGTCAAAGGAATTGTGAGAACATGAATACATTTCAAAGTTAAATTTATATCATTTGACAATTTCTTTTATAAGAAATCATTTTAAAACCTAAAAATACTTTTAAAGCTTTGTTCTTACTTATGAAGTATTTAACATACATTACAGTTAACCAATGACAAATAGAGTCCATTCAGCATATATACTCTCTTTGGGCTGATATAATTACTATAAGTGGTCTCAAAACAAAATGAGTGATAACTATCTGACAATTATATTCCACCTTTCTTTTTTATTAGGGTTGTATATTTTGAAAAATATATACAGGTCCATCTAATTAAATTTGGTATCTTATTAATTATGTGTGCTGTCACCAATTCACAATAAAAGGACATACTTAAAAAAAATCTCACTGAATTCTCTGTTGGGAATTATCAGAGACCTTCTTTTCTGGTAAAATAAAATATGATGATGTGTAAATTAGACATGCGATACAGTAATATTAAAAATGAGTTTTACTTAACAATGTGCTAAAGTTAAATACCACAAGCAATGTCTTTAGCAAACATATTTTAGGAAATAATGATGTACGAGAACCCATATTAGATTCCCGAGTCATGATCAAATTAAAAATTATTGACTTTTCTGAGATCAATATTCACTGACCTATAAACTATTTTTGTAATGTTTTTTTAAAACATGACTTATAAGAATCTTACGTGACCCCAAAATAAATTAATGTTGCAATATTATATATATTAAATATGCCATATATGTAACATATATTATAATACAGTCTCCCTCCTCACAAATTAGTGAGAAATACTAAGTATTTCTCAACATGCTTAGAAATTGAATGATTATGTTAACAGCAATTATAGTACGTTCCTAAATTAGTACAGGTCAGATAGATCTCTTGACTATTAGTTATCATTTTTAAAGAAGGTGAAAAAGGAATGGTTTTGATTAAAGTTTGCCATTTTATCCTATATTATTGCTATTAATCTAAGATATAGCAAAAGGATTGAGGCCATAAAGTGGTATTCTATAAATACATTTCTGCTCTGCTCAAATGTTCACTACTATGAGTATTTTATGAGTATTCAACCATGCATATAACAATACAATTCAATATATTCAATACATGCATGTAACAATACAATTTCAGTAACAATTCCATGAAAACTATTGTAATAGCTAAGAAAATGTTAGATGACACAAAATGATTTATAAATATAAGTTATAAATTAACTCTAAAGCATATTTTTCTGAAAAATATCAGGAACCTAAAGGGCAGCCTTTTGCTGAAATATTTTATCTAAATCAGTCCTGAATTTTATTAAAAAGCATTATCAAGCTTACATTTTCAATTTCTGCTTGGTTCAAGTTCAAAATTTCAAATATACATAAAATAAGCCAAAATGTATAAATTCAGAATTTATTAGTTGCATGTTTCCTTTCAAAACTTATTAAAACCTTACCATACAACACATTACTGAAAATATTCTATACTCATCACTGACTACATGAAAGCATTTGTATTTCCTGATCTGAATTTTAGACTATATGTAAGCATCATTATTGAACTACACCTTTCCTCTCTAGCACTCTTGACTACAAATTACCAGGAATCTACTGATAAGGGGTTATATGCTAACACAACTGACTTCCTTTCTGGACATTCCTGCCATGACAACTTGCTGCATTTTCTTGTTGTCTTGAACTTATACAACCCAGTGGTTTCCAAGTACATGCTACTCTTACTTCTAGTCTGGACTTAGCCCCATCAGTCTCCAGATTGTAGCTATCAGAGTTATTACCAAATACAGATCTGTTTATTTTGAACTATTTAGCTTAAGATCTTTAATGTATCTCTTCTAGCTCCTGGAGGATTGACATGAACCTCGATCATATCTGCTGGATACTCTTTCACCATGGCCCTGGACCCCAGAATATTTGTTCTTTGCAGAATTTATCAAAGCACACTATGATCAGATGTGAACGTTCTTTCCCTCCAAACTCTTTACACAGTAAAAAATTGATTTAGGGTCTTTCATGTTTAGCACATTGCCTACTAACCAACAGTGAACATTATGTGTTGTTTGAATCAACAAAGGAGTGAATGGATTGTCAACTCTATTATCAAAATGCAAGGTTTTATTAAAGGACTGACGTTAGCACAATTCACTAAGACTCTATTTATTCACATTTGAAAGCATATCCATAAATCTCTACAACATACTTTGCCACAAAAGATACAAAAGGGAAACACTACAAAAACACTAACCACTGTGGCGTATTTTTTAAAATAACCATATATAAAATCACTCAAAATAAAACTTTGCTTTTTGCCTAAGTATACTATTTAGATAAAGAAACAAAAGTGAATGGATTTATGAGACAGTTTCATAGGTATGCAATGATTTACACTATTATATTCATGTGCCAGTAAAAAGTTCTTAGTTTTAAGAAAGATACTACAAGTGTGAAGTATATATTAGAGTCTCTCTGTCCCACCTCATCCTATTATTTTAAGTGGAATCTAAATTTGAGGCCTAAATTAAGAGAATAAATGTAAGTTCCACACAGCATAATTTAGAACAGGAAGTTTCCCTGGTAACCATATGTAAGTTGGCAAGCAGCAAGGGAAACCATAATCTTAGGTTCCTATAAAGAAATAGACCTTATATTTTTATAAGACCTTATAGTTTTATGACCTTATATTCATTATTAGTAAACTCATTCCTGCTAGGCTATGGCATTAAAATTTTAGGTTTATATTTTCCTTTAAGGCAAACTTAAATACGCTGAAAAAAATTTAGCAAATCAGATACAATTCCCTTCAAAAAATTTCAGATGTTTTGTGTTAGAAATAACAATTGGTTACTACTTTGGTTCAATACATAAAACAATCTTTAACCTCTTTCAGTACAACTACAGTAAGGTTAAATGACTTTTAAAACCTACCATACAGGGGATAGTCTGGAAATAAACATTAAGTCAATAGAAGGAACACTAATGTTGAATTTATTTCTTTAATATAACTTTTTTGCACATAAAAAAGAGACTTTGAAAAGCAACATACCACTGAATGTAATACACTACCACTATTTACAGTATTATTATTCATAGTAATAATTAATCAGAAATATAATGTTTCAAGGAAAATTTTACATTCATTTACTTGATAAATTAATACTAAAATAAGTTACACTTTATGCACTCCCTCACAATAATCCCCACAGAGCAATAATTCAGCTCTTCTAGCTTTGTTTTACAAGACATATTTTTTTAAAATTAAATCACAGAGTACTATTTTTCCATAGCTTCTCAAAGTTAATTTTTTTTTTTACTGAGAGTTATACTTAGCATGATTTTAAGTGCCATAATGTCAGTTATTTGTATATTGATTCTCTTCAACCAATAGTTTAATCATTATATGATTTAAAGACAAAAATGCATGTACAGGCAAATTGTACCATTAACAACAGGAACTCATAACAAAAATGAATGGAGGCACATATCCCTTCGTGGTTAATGTGACATTTACAGAAGCTATTTGTTAGCTGTAGCAATATGCTGAAACTTTGGGCCCATCTGGAAATAATTCTATTCACAATCTCAGGAGAAGGCAGAAATATTTCAAATATTTAGATGACTTTAGATAATGATAATGTTAGATAAAGTAGCAGTTCACTCTCACATAACCATGCATGCTTCAGTTTTCAGAGGTATCCTCTATAAAGAAAAAAATCTGTTAGAAGAATGAGAACTGACTATGAATTTTGGCAGATATTTATTTATTCTCTGTGGTTTTATTCTCTGCATGCCCCCAAGGAGATAAAATTATAATGATGTAATAAAGATGAAAGAATTAATGAAAGGAAGGAAATAAAGAGAAAATATACTTTTTATAATCTAAAAAACTGATAGTGATGCAAGAAAGATACTCCATAAGAAAATAAATGTTCAATTTCAAGCAATAGAGCATTGCAAGTAAAAGGCTCTATAGTGGAAAATATATTGGCATTTTTAAAGAAACAGAATAAAGGGAGTAGAGTGAGAGAAGGTGAAGCTATCATAAGAAAATGAAGAATTAGCATGTGAGGTAAAAGAGGAATTTTGAGGTGCAGCAGGAAGGAAATCAAGAATTTTGTTAGTTATTCATAGAACATACTGCTAATATTTTCTTCTGTTCATTGTTTATCTCTTCTATCATCTTATTTTTGTAGGTGCATCATATAAAACATCCATTTGCTTAGAATTTATTTTTAAAATCAGAATGTGGCACATATTCATTCCTTTATGTGTGATTTTTCCAATATTCTTTAAAAAATATTACTGACATTTTGATAAGACTGCACTAATTTTTTTTTTTTTTTTAAAGACTAGGCCTTGCTATTTTTGGCTGTGGAATTGCAGGTTCACATTGCCTGGGGTACCACAGACTCAAGTAATTCCCAGCCTCAGTTTGCCAGGTAGCTGGGATTACAGGAGCGCGTCACCACACCCACCTATATTTTTTTGGAACTAGGTCTCACTATGTGCCCCCAGCAGGACTTGAACCGTGATCCCTGGCCTCAGTTGTGGCTTCCTAGGCTGACACTTACAGGAATGTGCCACTATGCCCAGCCATGGGCTTTATTATATTCAAGTATTCTCATCTATCCACATCTTGTCTAGATTTTTGTCATAAATGAGTGGTGAATCTTATTAAATATTTTCTCTGCATCTATTGATTTTATCTGATCTTTACTTTTGTTGATATGTATTGCGTTATCAACTTAGGTATGTTAAGCCATTTAAGTATATTAAAAGCGAGTGCTTATTCAAAGAAATAATGGAGGAAAGCTATCCAATCCTAGGGAAGGAATTAGATATATATGCCCATTAAGCTAATAGAGCACCTAGCTGTCTAAATGAAATGAGACACACACCAAGATGCATGTTATGTTTTGAATACATACACATATATAAATGAACACATAGATACACATATACACACACAAACATGTATGCAATTGAGTACTATTCAGATTCTCTAGATTTGACTGAAAAACAGAGTTAGGATAAAGTGGAAGCAAAAGGGATGGGGCGAAATTGGATATGGTAGCATACTACTAGCACCCTGGTAGTGAGTAGAGTGTGGTAACATACATCTGAAGAAGGGAGATCTGTTACTTCTGAATCTTATACAGTGTTGTAAACCATTATCACCTTAATAAAAATAAATTTTAAAGTCAAAACAATCTAACAACCAAACTGAAGTACACAACTTGGGGTGGGGGGACTGGAAGGGTGGAAATGGTCAGGGAGGGAAGGGGTTGGGCGAACCCCAGGGATTACAAAGATGTAAAATTTATATATTAATAAATTATTTAATATAAAAAATAAATTTTAAAAGGCAAAAGATAAAGATAAACATGTTTTTCAAATAATCTTTTTATTGTTGATAAAATGCTAAGGTATTCATTTCTAACTCTATTACTGAGGTTATCAAGGTATAAAAGGCAGCCAATAACTTGGTCAATAGTTTGTAAAATATTGAAAAAGTCTTTCTGTACATTCATGATCATTTCAGAGAACTCTACAAGCTAAAAGATTAGAGAGTTTTGAGTGATCAATAGTATTGAAATGCAAGGGTTAATTTGTTATTAATAAACAACCTGAAGCCAACCTCTCCCTCACTCTTATACCTCAGATGATGGCCAGGTTTCAAGGGTTTGTTATGATGTTTGTCTGCAGCTGATCCTTTTGGCTTCTCTGTATTCCACATGTAAGTGACACCATAGGTATTTGTCTATTTTCTGAAATTCTCAGTTAATATTCTATTTTAATTAGAATGCCATTTTTAGCTTAGAAATGGCTGCCAAAAAAGCTAAATTTATGACATACTTATGGTTATATCAAAACTGATATAAAAGTTCAACAAGGAGCTAGTCATACCATAGGAGTCAACAAAAATACATTGTAAAACAATTTTACAATAAAACAACAACTGTGGAAGTCAGCTATCTCATTTGACTCCAGGGTTCTTACAGATGTTTACTAGATTGAAAAGATAAGAAAGAAAACTCACACCTATGGACACTGAATAAAAATGTAAAAAGCAAACGACAATAAAGTTTAAAATGTAAGCTTACAAACATTTTTATTTGGCGAGTATAAAAGTGCAAAAATATTTACTGTAAATCTTTGTACATAAAGACAAATCATTTATAATTTATTGACACTACTCAGGGGGATCTGAATGTTCAGATATTCATAATAACAGTGTCAACTCATTGTTCATTCAAAGATTTCAGAAACTTTACAATAACGAGATTTTACAGCTTTTAAATATTAGACCAAAGAGGTCTTATCATTTGCTTAGGGAATTGGAGATTTTTTTTTCAGATCATTTTGCTCCTAACCCCCTGCAGTTCATGTAATAGAATTTGGCTCCCAAATATTTATGTCTAGTTAGAACACCTTCACATAGTAAATATAATTCTCAAAACTGGATATGTAAAATTTAAATGAGGAAAAGAAAAAAATGGAAACAGGAATTTCTTCTGTTTCTAAGAGGCAATGCTAAAATTAAAACTTACTAAACTAAATCTTAGCTCAAAGTAGATCAGTAAAATGAGTTTATACAATGTGTTCTTACACCCTCAATTATTTCAAGATCATTACCTATTGTGAATATTTTCAATAAGGGCAGTACCTAGAAGTAACTCACTGTCAACTTTAAGTTTGATTAAAAGATACTGGGCAAAAGTTGACCATTATAAATAGACAACTTATGACATAAATAACCACCATACATAATGAAATTGGTGTTGCCAGGATTTTTCTCTAAAAGTAAAGTGGTCCAACTAGTACACAAGCTCTCTGTCAATGATATCAAATCAATTTTAATGGAAATCAGTTAATCATTTAGTTGAAAAGTGATTTTCCATTTTCACTCAATGTCCCATTTTCATTTTCTTATTTTAGAATTAAAATTATCGCTTCCTATTTTTCTCTTTCAAGACAAACCTTTATTTTCAAAATTAACTGAATGGAAAACATTTTCTATTCACCATTCTTGGGGATGGTCTCCACAATATTCCTGTCATCTGTAACTGACAGTTTTAAGACAGACAAATTGCACCAGTATAGAGGTCAGGTTCTCTGGTTTGGGAGGCTGCCCTCATATTGACAAAATCATTTCTCTAATGTAAGAAGGGAAGAGTTAGTCAATTTCAAGATCAAATTAAACACTGATCCTTTTTGAAAGGGGTACTGGATGAAATTACTGAGGAAAAGTGCGACTGTACATGAAGTTGAGATCTAGATATCTGTAATAAAATGGTAGATACAATTACTTTATAGTTCCTTACCCTTTGAATCTCCACAACAACCTCAGTTCAGGTCTAAATTAGGACATAGGTTAAAATCCATATTTTATAGGTAAAGAGTTAAGTTTCCTATAAATTAAATAGCTAAGTGATTTCAGGTAACTAGTGAACATCTAGGATTTAAAATTCTGTGTTCTGGTTATAAAGCTCATATCCTTTGAATGGCCAACTCAGTCATTCTCAGTTTTAATCTGTGAATTTAGCTGAAATTTCTCTAGTTTATTTAAATAACAGAAGCATCAACAACATAAAGGACAAAACCAGAATTTTTTTATTGTGATTTTAATTAGCCTTGTTAGTATTTTGACAGTACAGGCGTTCCCTTTCAGCTGTAGTTACCATAGCACTCCTATCACCAAAGCACCACTAGTCTTCCACCATAATCCACAGTACTCTCTCCCCCATACCAAACTCATTCTTACCTCTGGCTCTCCCCACTCTCCTCTGGATGCCTCAGATTATGGTCAGCTTTCAAGGGCTGGTTTAATGCTTGTCTCCATACATAAGTGATACCATCTGTATCTAATATTTATCTTTTCTCCTTCAGGTTTATTTCATTTAGCAAAAAGGGAGCTTTCAATCTAAAGATTTACCAACATTGAAATGCACGAAAAAGAATCCAAATTCCAGGTACATTCTATTTTATGTGCAAAAATTATATTCAGGGTCATAATATTAATATTATACTAATAATAGATTAAATATATTATACATTCCATCTACAGGACTTAGTGTTTTGTGTGTTTTACATACATTATCCATTTATATTGCACACAATAGCAATTCAATAGATATTAAGTAAAAACTTCTTTTGCTAGCAAACTACTACAACTGGAAAACTGAAAATACAGGAACTTGGAGAATATACTATTTTGGACGGTATAACATGAATGGAACTAAAAAGGATATTGCTAAGTTAGAAGACAAATATGGTTTATTTCATTCAGATGTGGACTATAAAGAAATGAAGCAAATGACAGATCTAAACCAAAAGAACCTGGAGCATTACTGTAGAGTTGAGATTACTAAGAGCAGAAAGATGGGGGAGAGTAGAAAAGGGGAAGGATTCCCAGTGGTTCATGCTCAAGGACTATGGGGGCTTTAGTGGTGGGTGCAGTATGGTGATATATATCTAAGAAGCTTTGAACTGTATTCTTAAATCATACACAGTATTGCAAACCAATTTTACCATAATTAATATATATATAACCCATCAAGAATTTATAAAATAAAAATATTAGTTGTATATAGAAGAAACTTAATTTGATCAACTGACAATATTCACAAGCAATGAAAATAAGTATAACAACAAAATATATTTGCAATTACCTTACAAATCCACACTGTTATATGTCATATAAGGAACTTTTGAGCATTCATTAACTTTATACTTATTTTACAAATTGCAGTACTAATAGCTTTTAGAAATGAACTTAGCTTACTCAACAATCATCCGCCTGGGGTTTATTTAATGAACATGTGACTCTATCAACATGTGTGGTCCCAGTGGCTATACTCACATGAAAATCACTAATAATTTTACAAGGGTGAAAACAAAATCTAAGACAATGTAGTAAGTATAATACAAATAGTACAAAAGGCACAAAGGTGACAACAATTAATTTCCTCTGTACATCTACTTATCACTGAACCACTGATTCCTTATTAAATAAGCATTTATGAGATATATAATAGTTTGCAAAGTACAGTAAAGGAAACGATAATATAAAACTATTTTTATATATGTTTTTTTCCAGTGTTCTAAATATGTGCATTTTAGTTGACCTGCATTTATATATATATATATATAATATATATATTATATTCCTCATAAGCATTTCCATATAATCTTATATAATTCCATGACAAGTTATAAATAGCTATATAATATTCCCCTTAATGAGTAGATATATCATAATCATGGCATAGTGTAAAGGTCACAATCTTTCAAATCACATAAACCTGGGTTTTGATTTAGATAATTCTTAATTCTTCTACCACTTCACTACTGTTTTCTTATTGTAAAACTAGCCTTTCTGGCTTTTCAACTATCAGAGATTTGTAATTTTTTAAATATAATTTGATCTCTTTAAGTTTTTGCTTTCTAAGGCAATATTGTTCTGCAGCATTCATTATGCTTTAGGTGCACCAGCTCACAGCTCTTGAACCAGGTCAACCACTAAGTACAAACCACCTGCCACCACATTGTAGTCGACTCTTTCTGCCTTTTGTCTCGAACACCCACCCCCTCTTAACTTTCGTTCTGAAGCTAAATTTCAATTGTTTTGATTTTGTTTTGTCAGTTCTTTTCTTTGTTTCTACAGTAAATTCGATGAGCAAAATAATTTCAAATTTTTTCTTCTGATTTATTCTACATAGCACAATGCTCTAGTTTCATTAATGTTGCAAATGTCAAGATTTCACTTTCTTTATACCTGAGTACTAAAGTATTATGTGTATGCATCATACCTTTAGAATTCACTCATCAGTTCTTGAGCTCCTAGGTTGTTTTATCACTTGAATATTATAAAATAGCATAATGGAACCCTGCAAGAACCACAGGGTTCCATACATCATTTCAAATTAGTGTTTTGTGTTCTTTGGGTAAGCAGGAGTAGAACTGCTGAATCATATGGTAAATCAATTTTTATTATATTGAGAAATCTCCATACTTTTTTCCCCAGATAATGGGTCACTCTACAAGCCAATCAATTAGTGTATAAGGGTCTCTTTCCACACCCTAAACAACACTTGTTTCTAGTTTTTCATTTGGACCAGCAGATATGAGATGATATCTCCTTATGGTCTTGACTTGCATGTCCCTGATAATAGGTGGTGATCAACATTTTTCTCATGTGCCTGACTGTCATCGCTAAGTCTTTATCAAAGGAGTGTTTATACAGAATAACCCACATATTCAAAAATTTTTGTCATCGATTTGAGCTTTTTATAAATTCTGGGTATTATTCCATTTCCCTATAATGTTCTATAGTGAGGGAATATGAAACACCTGTCACAGATGCAAAAATGCAATAGATAACTAAGGACAGTTATCATACACTATCCCTGAATGCTATAATTCTGCTACCTTGTTTTGAATTTTTTCCTTTTGTTTTGTTTATCCAACATTTTTTCTTACCAGTTATAATGTTCCCTGCTTTTTTATTATTTTAAATTATTTTTAATTTTTTAAATTTTGTAATTATCATGCAATATTGGTCATTTTTATATGGTTGTGTTGTACCCCTTATTTTAAAAATTTTTTTATTTTGTAATTATCGTGCAATATTGGTCATGTTTATATGGTTGTATTGTACCCCCTTATTATCCACCCTCCCCACATTTTTACTTTTTTTATTAATTTTTGGCATATATATTACATTATTGTGTACCACAGGTTTTTGCATTTCCTTAACACCTATTAACCACCTTATTCTTTTGTGCCCTCTACCTATCCAGTTTTCTACCCCCCTTCCTCTCTTACTCTATCATTCAGTTCTGTTATTTTTTTAAACCTCAAATCAGAAAGTCTACCAAAAAATCTGGTTAAAGGAAGGAACATTCAAAGGCTATTAAAAAAAAAAGGACAAGAGAAATTATTCTTAAAATTAGAGTTCCCCTTGACTAGTTAACAAATGCTACATAATAGGAAAAACACTCTATCATCAAGTGAGGTATTATTTGTCAAAATGAGGTAAAATAGCAAACACACATGTCAGCTAATGATAGTATCTACTTAAAAGATTTTTTCTCTAAATTGATTGTTGTAGCATAAATTTTGGACCAACCTCTATATTCTAGAAAAAACAGAACACTAAAAATAATTTCTGTTATATTACTGTTTTCTTTTCAAAATATTTTCAGAATGGGAAATATTGTGTTTTGTTTTGTTTGGTGAACATGTATGATTATAATTGAGGTTAAATTTTACCTACAAATATTTTATTTTGGAGTGAACTTATCTGAAAGCGCATTTAAATCTTCATGAGAACTCTAAGATGGAGCAAGACAGAAACTACTTGGCAGTAATTCGCTGCAGCAAATCTACTGTCCTACTCAAAAATGCATTTCTCCAGGTTGAGGAAAAACTGATGCAAGGCTTTAGAATTCTCTATTGGTAGGGTATTTTGATAATGAAATGTCATGGAAGTAAATGAAGAATAAAGATTATCAAGTGCCCATAAAATGCAGGCTAAAGTGAAGAAATATGGTTTTAAAATACACTGCTTATTCTGGTCAGATCACATATATCATGTTATCTTCACTTTGGAACAAAAACAAATTCCAATGGTTCTCAAAGTCCAAGTCTAGATATATGCCCTGGCTGAGACTGAATCATCAGCTTGAGCCCTTGCAATTGAAGAAATGCTCGTTTTTCCTTTCAGGAATATTTTCAAGGTCAACAAACTACTCAAGCTGTCTTCTCTTTGTAAGTAATTGATTGCCAAAGACTACAGAGAAGAGCTGGCAGTGGATCTCAGTTAAATCATGATTATCGAAGGTCCTGCTTCTGAATAAGCAGCCTGAGCCTCTGTGGAACTGTAATGATCTCTGGAAGTGGTGGCAAGGCCAGGTGGATAGTTCTTCTCTCTGGAAACCTCATTCCCACATGCTTGTCATGAAATCAATCATGGAGGAGAGGCCAACAGGCAGATTCCAAATAATGGATTCACTTAAGTACCAACATTTATCTAGATCAGAGAAATGAAGTTGTAGGGATATACAGGAGTGCAGAGGTCAATCACTGAAAGTCAAAGTCCTTGAAATCTTGTGGAGACCCAAAAAAACTCTCCTCAGTCCAGATATTTATTAAAACCATTAAGTTAAGTCCACTGTAGTCTAGTTGGAAGGTGGTATCTGTGTGTGTGCATATGTAGAAGGTGAAGGTGATGGTGAGGAAGCATGGAGGGAAAGGTCATTCACTCACTGTGACAGACAAGACAGGATGATGCTTCAAGAAGGCCAACTGGCTCTCTTAGTCCATAAAGTACATAACTGGGTTTCAGGAAACAGAAAGCACATGATGCTGGGGTCCTCCATCCTTTCAAAAGCTAATATACTTTTAGTATCTGACTTATTAGAAGATGAAACACTCTAAAGGTATCTGTAAAGCCAAATTACATGGATATTTTATATAAATTTTATAAATCTTGGAGGTTTATTTTCTTTTAGGGAGAGAAAACCCTTTAATACCTAGTTCTCAAATGTGCTGTAATATTTTCTTTTTTCATAGGAAATACATTTAATTCCCATTTTTGCTCATTCCTTACACCTTGCTACATCACCCATAATGCTAATGTGAAACTGTCCAGTCACAAGGAATCTAAAAGTTCTTACCAGTCTTATTCTGCAGATTTTAGGTTTCCCCCAGTTGAGTTTCGTCAGGACAGAAACCAAGTATTTTGCCGGTCACAACTGACTTGGTGCTTATACTACCAGAATTGGCCATATTAAGTCTTAATGACTAAGGAATGAATGATTTCCCAAGAAACTGTGCCTACCATAGCCAGATTAATAAATTATTTCCTAAACTTTCTATACTTATTACATTAGTCATGACTCTATGGGTTAATTCTGATTTGGCATAGAAACAATAAAATGAGTACCCTTGATGCAAGGTTCCTCAGCTGGATAAACAACTTGCTCTTATTTTGATTAAGGAGAGCCATTACATGTTTTTCCTCAAGCCATTAGTCTGCTAGGGACATTCTGTAATTTATAAACCCTATCAAAACTTTCCCTTTAATGAAATGAATAGGAAATTAATGCAGTCAGCCAGAAAGCTCTTTTAGTTAATAGTTTTTAACATTTTCTTCCTTAAAATACTAGAGAACAATTTTTATTTACTGGTTATTCAAAGAGGAAAAATGCAGTGCAACGATAGCACCTTGAAAGGGTTTATGCATAAGTATGATATATTCCTTTGTCAAGCCATGTGTTGTAATATGGAAAAATAAATGTTTCAGCATTCTAACAGCCACAGTTCCTGCAAATAGCATTATGAGACTATCATGAAATACACCTGTAGGATATTATTTCTTATGTGTTAATAAATATTTGTAGAATTTAGGAAACTGGGGCTAGAGTTAAAACACCATATTCCTGGTCATTAAAAGAGAAGTGATTCTAATTCTACTTTGAAGTGAGTAAGAACTAATGTACATATTTTAGCACTTAGAAAGTTTTTTGTGTTGAAATATTGAAGCAAATGATAATGTAATTAGATAAAGATAAAGATGCAGCTATTTCTCTGTTCTGCTTAAGCCTCTGCCATTTAAAAGACGGACCAGTTAGGAGCATTTTTCACTGACTCAGAAATCTGACAAGTACACCATTATTTAGGGCTCTGTCAGTAACTATTATCAATCATTCTACAAATATGATATTTACATGTAATTTCACTTATATTCCAATTCACTTATATTCCAATTAAGTAAAGTTGAAAGGAGTTTTTTAAGAAGGCTAACCACCTATATTTGCAATGTATTTTTATTACTCATTAGATTAACAAATGCTTTCACATCCTAACAAATTTTAGTATTTTCACACACTACAGAGTAGATTTCAGTCACTGCTGTTAAATTAATAATCTCCTTGACTCCTGATCTATAACCAAAATAAAATAATTTTGAAATGACATTGCTTTAACAACAATAAGCTATAGCTTGTGCAAATATTAAAAAGGCAAATCAGAGTCCTAGGAACATGAAAAGGACAGAGGTTCTTTTGTACATTATAGTTCCTTTTACAGGATATAGCTTTGAGGCAGTTTTGAATTTCACATCTGATGCCACCTTTGAAAATATTCTTACAGTGCTGAATAACCTCTTCCACATAAAACAGTTCTACGGAATATATGTATATTTACCAAAGTTCCTTCTTGTTTGTGATGGGAATGTTTATTTCTTGATTGGAAGCTTATGGATATGCAGTTTCAGGAAAAAAACAAAACAAAACAACAATAACAAATACTTCTTTAAAAGGAGAAGGGAGAGTTATTTGCTCCCACTTTATAAAAAGTCTATTAAATATTACAAATGAGCCTATTCTCTTGTTGACAAATTGAGTTCTAAAAAGGAACTTTTATCAATTAAAATATGTAGCTTATTAGTTTTGAAAAATACTATTTTCAAATTCCTATGAAACCAATATATTCAGTTCATCACCAGTTTTGCTAGAAATTAATAAACATTTATACTTAATCTTTTACTAAACATGTTTAATGAATATATTATTTCTAGTTTTGTTGGTTGATTGGTTCATTAAAGATGATGTGATTGGATCCTGACACCTTGTAAAAATTGTTCATTAGAAACTATTAGAACAGGAAGAAAGACCCTTAAACTTATGCCACTCAGGCAGGACTCAAAAAGAACAAGGTGAGAACCACCAAGTACTAACTATGAGAGCAAACAAAATAACTATGCCTGCAATGTCACTAAGGTACTGTGAACAAAAACCTGGCATATGAATTCTTCTTCTAAGTCCATCCATGTTATCATAAAATCATCCAATTCGTCATTTTTAATTGATGAGTAATATTCCATTTAATTGATGAGTAATATTCCATGTATATATACCACATATTCATATTAGCAGAAAGAAGTCAAAAAGAAAAAAAAACAGAAACAAAATGGTTTCATTACTATATGGGACATGGGAAAGATAAACAAAAATCCATGAAGAAAAGTCAAAACAAGCCAACAACCAAATTGAAGTACATGACTTGGGGGGAGGGATGGGATAGGGTGAGAATGGTCGGGGGGGTGAACCCCAGAGATAACAGAGATGTAAAATTTATATATAAATAAATTATTTAAAAAAAAAACAACCTGGCATAGAGATGCTGTCAATAAGGGCACTGCACACCCCATTTTCTTAGAGGGAGGAGGCCTGCTGAATGGCAGTGGCCCCACAGCAAAGCTTCAAAGGAGAATACCAGGAGACCTATCATCAGCTGATGGCTGTCCCCATTAAGGAGCTCTACCAATACATACAGCTGGGAATCATGCCCCAAAGCCATAGACCCCAATACATAATATGAAGGAGCAAGATGTTGCAGAAAACAACGGAAATGAGATCCACCAAGAAACAAGAAGCAATGATACAAGCCTCACCAAGGATAAGGAAATAGATGCAGAAAAGAAAAAAAAAAGACTAAAGGGCTAAACATAGACAAACAACAAAAAGAAAAGAGGCGAAGTGACCAGAGGGGGTGTGGTGTGGTGGGGTATTCCCATGGGGATCAACAATTATACAATCATGTATTATAAATAATAAAAATTTGTTTAAAAGAAAGAAAAAACTATTAGAAATGGAAAAAATGAATTCTCATATAAAATTGTTTGACTTATATATAATTTTTCCAGTTACATGACATGATTATACAACAATTATGTGAATGTGAAAGGCACTAAACTGACAATATCTGGGTATTCTGGATCCTGTTTTTACCATTATTTGTAATGGAAGTAGACATTCTCGTTCTATGAAATCCTTACTGAAAGGATGTTCTGTAACTTCATTTTAGGGGGAAGCAAAAATTTTTGTTCATGTTAATTTGAATGTTATATAAAATATTACCAAAATCCTTTACTAAGCTGTTCTATCAAGACACCCACACATCTCCTATCCCATATTTTCCAAAAGATGATATACTGGGTTTTGACTAACCTTACATCTCCCCTTTTTCTTCATAAGAAATTCTCTCGACATTTATTAAAATGTATTCCATAACTTCGTACTGATGAAAGAAAGTTGAATTCATATGTATTCTGTTATCTCCGAATTTGTAATTACTGGACAATATATCTACATTTTCCCTTAGTATTAATAGGCTGACATTTATTTTTATTCTTAATGCAATTTATAGTCCATTATAGTCATTTGTCATGATTCTAATGCAATAGATTCAGTTTCTGTATTCTAATATTGTTTGGCTACCATCAGAACACAACCTTCTAAAAGTTATTGAAGAGAAGTCAAATGAAACATAAACATCAACAAATGCATTGAGACACTAAAATGATAGAATAATGGTCATAGGGGTTTTGTGTACTTTTTATGTTATGTTGTTGTTGCTCTTTTTACTTAGAGAATATGCAGAACCATCTCATAAGCTCTTTATAAAAAGCATAAAATCAGATGCTTCCCCTCTCTACTGTTCTAAATTCTTTTAATTGTTCAACATTTAACACTACTTCCATTAGCTCCCATTTTGGTATGCTATACACGCAATGAAAAATCCTCACTAGAATCCTCGATATAACAAAACAACTTTAATGTCACTGACCTATGACATTTTCTTCTCTTTCACCTGAGTCCTTAATTATCATATCATATGAACCTAAGAGGATCTTTAAATTAATGCCATTAATCAATCATCAGTATCTCATATCAGTAAGAATTCTGAAAATGTATTTCCTCTGGTTTTTACAACGTCTGATTTTATCTTAACTTTGTTCACATTATGCAGTAAAGCAAGACTTCTATTTTTGGAGTCTCACTGACATTTCCTACGAAATGCTACTCTTACAAAAGATACGCAGATAAGATGGTACTTTCTGGTTTTCAAATCAAGAAAAAGTTTCTCCATTTTTCTCTGCTTTTTTATACTAGGGCCTCTTCTGATATTACTGCAAACAGCATGCCCTTTGTGCAGGTTTACCCACCACTTAATTCTAAATATAGCACAAAATAAATGGAACACTTTTAGCATTTTGTTAACCTTCTGTCTTCAATTCCCCAGTTGTACATTCTGGGCACCTATCATTTCCTCTTGACCTCAGGTTTGTGCAAATATATTTAAAGAACATATACATATGTTATATGAATCACATCTCTGTGAGCTTAACTTTCTATCCATACCTTAAAATATCTAGCATGAATTATAATCATGATCATAGTATTGAATTATTTAAGGAGTATTACATTACTGATTTAGTTTATTATCTGAAAGAAAGTAGAAAATTGTCAAAAATTGGAGAAAAACACACATGCTTTTGAGACTATAAATATAGTTACAAAATTTAGCGCAGTTTCAAATAAGATGCTGACACATGAGAATAGGAAAGGAAAAGTTATCATGTGCCAATATCAAATTAACAACTCTTTAAAAATGTCTTTTTGCAAAGATATTATATTTGCATTTATGTGTGATATGTGTAATACTTACACTTATGAATCACTGACTAATGCCTTTGCTTTATGATGTCATACATCTGAATTTAAGATAGGTGTTGGTCTGTTTATAATGTTTATTATCTTTTTTATAATATTTAACTTTCATTTTTAATATAACTATTTTCAATAAACAATTTCCATAGTTTTGGATTTTCCAATCAGTTTTAAGACTCAGTGGCTTACCATTTTACTCAGATAATCTGATAATTTCATTCAAAAAAAGGAAAAAAAGCAATGCTATTAAGGCAAAAAATCAGAAAAAACTCAACAGTTACTTCTTAATTTCAAAATTTTGCTTCCTGTTTCAGTTGGCTCATTAATAAAATTTGATTTTAATTATTCATTAATAGATAATGATTTATTGATTAAAAACAGTAGCAAAGGAACAACTTTAGCACCACCCCCCCACTTAAAAAAAAATAGGTACAGGTCAATAGAACTATGCAAACAAGAGGCCAATTCAAGAGTTCCTGCCCAATTTCCTTCCACAGCCAGGTCTTTATGAGCAAGCAGTCATGGAAAAGATCCTAGAAAAATAAACTGTGGAAACATTTCAGCAACTTAATTGAGATTTTGCAAGGCTCTCAAAGCCTGCATTGTTATAGCCCACTCTCATCAAAGACCACGATTCAGCTTTAGAAACGGTGCTATTCAAACCCTGCAGTATTAGTCATATATCTTAGGAATTTACTTCCTAATTATGAAGCATGCCTTATAAACACATTTTTTTTTAAATTCTGTCATAGGGTGACATAATATTTTAAGCAACTAAAGAAAAATTGGTTTAGTCATTGTTATGAAAATTTCTTCCTCAACACATGTCAGATTTAAAATACATGCGTTTTAATTTTAGAAACATTCATCATCTCCAAATTAATTTATCACTTATTATGATATCAGGGGAAAATATGTATCTGTATAGTCTTAGATCTAATGGTGAAATTCTGTCCTTCCATTTGAAATACAAATGATGTTGAAAAGGCAATAACATATTTTTTGAGAGTAGTGAGAAACTGCCTACTCAAAGGAGGAAGCACGAAGGTCACAAATTTGATTTTATCTGTCTGTGAGGGAGTCTGAGAGCTAAATCAAAGAACACAAAATTGAACTCATTTTAAGGGTGAAGAATAACTACAAAGAACTTTATTCTAGGTAAATGCTACATATATTTATTCTCACACTTAAAAAAATAAAAGAATGAAAAAATATTTCATTCATTTTCTGCACTCATCTAAATTTTATTTTCATTATAAATTCATCTTAACCTTAACAAGTTGTTAAATTTATTTCTACGACTTTCCCAGGAAATGCAGGCAAAGTAGATAAGACTCTGTTATATGAAATTAATCAAAAGTAATTTGAAAATAAAATCACTAGGCAGTTGCCAGGTATTTAAATCCAGGGCACCAAGTTCATTGCAGTAGTGCTTTGATAATATTTGCATGTAAGATGTTGTTTTATCTGTCTCAGATGAGTAATTATCATAAATTACTATATTTCACTGATGCCCAGTAGGACAGCATATTCCAGTCAAAATATGTCACAAAATCACCAATATTGCATGATGGTTTTTGCCCCTAGGTGATAGTGATGTTAACCGTAATACACAATAGTAAATTATCCTGTCACTCATGTACTTTAAAGTAGCTATTTTGAATTGTCTTCAATGTACTAAAATACTATGTGTTACTCTGCATTATAAAAAACCTAGCATGTTAAGCAAAGCTAATTGCTAGAGATGGAAAGACAACATAACAAAATGTCTATGTTGCAGTCTAAACAGATGGTAAATCTGAGAAAAAGTGATCAGTAACACTTCACCAATCTGGAATTTTTAAATAATTGTACTATATTAATAAGAGGAATTAAATAAGATAAAATATTTGCTTTTGGATATGGTAGTGATGATATCCATGCTATGTCTGATTTTCATCCACAATTTTTCTCTAATGTTCTTGATTTTGAGGGAAAACATGTTAATAAAAATAGTGTAAGCAAAGCATAGTATGAGTGACATAAAAAATACATGATGTATGTATACATGCGTTAGTCAAAACACACACAGATGTCTAAAAATTACACTCAACACCTGGAAATCATATTTTATTGAAGGTACAAAGTAGGAACTCAATAAATATTTGGGAGACTTTCTGTGTTGTGTTTTTCAGATTACAAAGATTTTACTTTCCTGAATTTGAGATTTATCAAATGCAACCAAAATTAATTAATCATTTTCATGTCTTCTCTAATATATCATACTGAGCAAATTAATTGATACAAAGGAAAAATGATTACTATTGTTATTTAAATTGAATAAAGAAAATTATTTAGATAATGAGGTTAGGTAACAGACAACTGGTGACTGAAAAGTTAGTTTCTTCTAATGACAAACAATACAAAGAAACCACTCACTCCTTCCTTTTGCATTCTAGTTCCCCTTTTTTTGTTCTCACTAACAACACTAGTTGTTGGCATTTAAATCTCTTCTATGGTACCTCTGCAATGTTACATTTTGATTTTCCTAAAACTTCTTAGTTTCCTTCTCTAACTTTTGTGACTCCACAAATTTTTAATATTAAGCATATCTCAAGAAGTATTTCTCTATTCTCAGTTTTTATCTCATTTTTCTCCTGATATCAACATCCCTGTGATGGTGATGACTCTACATTCTAAGTCTACTATCACTCCCTCTCAATCGCTAGTCCCATAACTTCAGTATGTTGGCTTTGTTTCCAAGTAAAGCATTTTAAAAATTCAAACTAGATCCGGAGAGCAGACTGAGGCTCTTGCAGACAAAAGAGTCAGCTGCAAAGGGGACTCCGACCCTGCTGAGAGGAGCAGGTAGCCCACCAGCACCTGGGGGAGGAGACCATGCAAGACAGGTAGGCTACCCTACCTGGAGCAGCCTGTGGCGTCTCCTGGTTGTCACGGAAACAGCCTGGGAGGGAGGTAGTCTGGCCATTTGCATTTGTATGGACCCTGGCAATTCAGCCTAACTTTAGCTCAGACTGAGTTGCTAAAGGGGGTGGGGAAGGAACCCACCTGGAGTTAACGGCACCCATCCCAAAGCCCAAAAGTGCCAGCGCCTCTACACGGCACCAGTGCAAACTCAGAAAACAAGGACATTCACTACCAAAACCACATAGGCAGCATTAAATACAACTACATAGGCTTCAACATGCCTACTACTAGAGCAGTAGTCACCCAATACGTAGAGCAGATCCGAAAGGAAAACACAGGAAAAAGGAAGAACACAAACACTAAAGCAAGCCCTCAGAAAAATAACTCACCACCTAAGGATAAACAATTTGAAAAAAACAACATGGATGACATCCTAGAAATGCTCCATATGTCAGACAAAGAATTCAGAATCAATGTGATAAAAGCACTCAAAGAGGCCAAGGAAGAGGGGGAACAAAGGGAAAGCAAAAGAAGGGAAGCTCTCAATGAATTAAGAGAAGTAGTAGAAAAATATAAAAAAAAATGCAGCAGAATGAACAATATCATCAACGAACAGAAAAACGAAATCGAAACCCTAAATAAGAAACTGCAGGAGATGCAAGGCATAAGAGGAACAATAGAAGAACTCAAAAATGCAGGGAAGAGTCAGGAAAGCAGACTAGAAGAAATAGAAGAAAGAATCAGCACACTAGAGGATACAGAAGTAGAAAGAATGAAGAAAGAGAAAGAGAGAGAAAAGTAAAGTAAGAAAACAGAAGAAATAATCAGAGATCTCTCAGATACCCTAAAGAAAACAAATATAAGAGTAATTGGAATAACAGAAGGTGAAGAGAAAGAAATAGGACCTGAAAGTCTCTTCAATGAAATAATGGAGGAAAACTTCCCAAACCTGAAGAAAGAAATGAAATTAGACATACAAGAAGCAAAAAGGACACCAAACTACTTTAATGAAAGAAGAAACACAGCAAGACACATCATAGTAAAACTTACAAACTAAAGATAAGGAGAAAATTATGAGAATAACAAGAGAGAGGAAACAGATAACATACAAAGGAAAACCGATCCAACTGACTTCAGATTTCTCAGAAGGGACACTCCAAGCAAGGAGAGAATGGCACCACATCTTTAAAACACTCCAAGACAAAAACTGCCAACCAAGAATACTCTATCCAGCAAAGCTGTCCTTCCTTTA